>JANRMT010062829.1:52616345-52659830 GCA_026402145.1 Polypterus bichir lapradei
GACTTATCTCCACAGTGGGTGGAGTCCTGGTGATAAAAATCACCAAAACAGGATAACTGTTAATACCCTGGAAAATAGTACTATCCAGCACTGCTACACCTACACATTTCAAACAATTTCCTCTAATACTAGAGTCACTTACCATCGGAGGTGGTTTCTTCTTTTTAACTGGGTCTACAGCAGGTGCATCAGGAAAGAGTTTTTCAAGAGCAGCTAGAGCAGCATAGGCTTTGGCCACCTTTTTATTAGAGCCAGCACCCTGGAATTTCATTCCATCCACTTCAACCTAGAAAGACAACCAAAAACAAAAAAAAACAAACAAAAAAAAAAAAAAAAAAACCACATTCAGCATTGAGAAACAACCACATACGACTCAATGGAAATTCTATTGTACGAAGTGGCATCGTGCCCAAGATTATACAAGACACTACATGAGGCTTTATGGAAAACATTACAAAAAAGCCTTCATATATGGAAGGAATAATGTGGCACTGCACCACTATATTAATGACAGAGGAAGAGAGAAAAAAATCCTTCCATCTTTTCAGACAACCAAAAATTCAACTTCACATACCTCCATGACAAAGCGCTTGTCGTGACTGCCTCCAGTCTCCGATATTAACTCGTATTTTAGACCTCTCCTTTTCTCATTTAGCTCCATTACTGGATTCTTACCATGCTTGGTCAAAATTGGGCCCTGTTGCCGAGCATTCTTGGAGGAGATTGGGGTAGGGGAGAAAAAAAAAAAATTAGTCTCTCTGCCATAAATAGGACCCAATGTAGTTTTATACTGTTCAGTAAATCAGGTAGCCACAAACCTCAGAATTATTGCCAGAGTCTGAATTCTGAACATTCGAGTTACTACTGGTTTCTGAAACAGGGGGTGCTACTACAGATGGTTTAATCTCCACTTCATTTACAACTTCCTCAGTTTTTACAGGTTCAGCAGTTTTTACTTCTACTCCTGTCGGCAGTCCCATGTCCTGCAGAACCTGGAAGATAAAACCACAAGACATTTTTAAAATCATGCTGTGTGGTGACACACAATTATAGCTAGAATTTAGTGGACACCTTGAAGCAATATTTTCAAGTAAGGATGGGGAATTACAATGATTTTCTTATATGACCTGCAGAAACACTAGCAGAAGGTACCTTTATAAGATAAGATGTCTTGGGAACTTTCTTTTTAAAGTTGATAAATTCAAAAGAATATGGTTCTGTAGCCTTTAAACGTCATTTTTAGTTTTCACTCCGTAACTGAAGTGCAATTACGCTTTTTTTTTTGTTTTGGTAACATCTGTTATCTGGGCAAGCTGGTATAAGCTTTTAACATTCTCTTACTTAAAACAATTTCAGAGCAAGAAACACTCTTGGGTTGTTTCACAACATCATCCTTTCTGAAATTTAACTGAACTGTAACTCTAAAGCAAGGTTCCCCTAAAAAATGTGCTGAGGGTTACCACAGTTTGGATATAAGTTACTGCTTTATTTAATGGTACAAGAGGTGTTCAATAATTTAACTACCAGAGTATGTAAGAAAGTAGCAAGCATGTTGATACAAGTCTGGACACACTGTAACAGGTCTCAAGGTTACTCATGCACAGCTGTACCTCAATGTGAGTCTAACATTCCAAGAGACAGGATGTCACAGGAGTTGTCATACAAAACAAGACAGAAAAATGCTACATTTGAAGTATAAAATTTCTCACAAAAGACGGAAAAAAGCCAAAGGAGATCCACAAGCGCCTGACTGCAGTTTATGGGGAGTCTGTCCCCCATCATCCTACAAAATAAAATTTTGGATCAAGGAGTTTAAGTGGGGGAGAATCAACTGAAGATGAACCTCACACTGGATGGCATGAAATGTGCAAGAAACTCAAGGATTTAATTCTGTCAGACAGACAAATTAAGGTTTCCCGAATAGCTGAAGAAATGGGCATCTCAGCAGGTATGGTTTGAAAAGTAATTCATGAAAAGTTGGGCATGTCAAAGGTCAATGCAAGATGGATTCCAAGAATGTTGACGCCAAAGGCCATGAGGCTCTAGTGCTTTCAGGAGAACTTGGAGATGCTCTGTGAAGACCAAGTGAATGTTTTTCATTACCTGGTGACTGGAGACGAGACTTGGGTCTATCACAGAGATCCCGAGTCCAAAATTGAGTCAATCCAGTGGAAGCATTGAAGATAAATTCAAGATAAATTACTGAACACCCCTCGTAATTAAAGATGGGTGGTTTGTGAAGTGGTTCACGGCGGTCACTGCAGGTGGATTCATCAAACACTGATCCTCGATGACACTCCTTCCCCTTGACAATCATACATTTAACAAGGACCCCACACTGACTGTTGCCCAAGCACACACTAAAGACATCCCAGGATAGGATTGTGACCAAAAAACAAGTTTAAGAAACTCTGCTCTAATGTAATAACATGTGCCTGCTTCCCACCTCTTACTACACTGCACTTCTCTTCATGAGCAGATATGAGCTACAAAGCTAGCCAACAGAGGTTTTGAAGATCCTGATGCTTATAAAAAGCACATCTTTGTCAGAAAAAAAAAAAAACACCATACAAAACAACTTTGTGCATTCCTCCAATAAAGACTCCTTAAAAGAAAACTAACACTGATGGGAAATACTGTTACATGATCCAATAAATGAAAATGAAACAATGATAGTTTAAATTTTGCTGTGCTATTACCCCCCCCCCCCCAATTACTGAGATGTTAATCATGCCTTCCGATTAAGGTTTGTTTAGGAGGACATCCTATTTCTGTGCATACTTGAAACAGAAACTACTTTTCCTAATCCACAGATCCTCCTGTATTGGTTCCCAGCTGGGCCGTGTGTAGTCAGTAACTTTCAAGGTAGATTTACAAAAGCAAAACATAACATACAGAGACAAGTATTGTGTATCTTAGAATTACCTGCAACACTGAGGTTTTAAGACACCACCAGTACTTTCTAAAACATTTGTAAAGAAATAAACATACCTTAACAGCCACATGAAGTTTTGCAGTTTTCTTGGAGGGCCCTGAAGCTTCAAATGTTTTGTCATCAACCTCAACAGCCATAGTAAAAACAGGAACGTGAACTGGACCCGTCTGAGAAATAAGTTTGTACTGGAGACCGGGCTTCAGTTGATTTAACCTCATTAGCGCATTCATTGCTTGTGGGGGTTCAGCCTTCTCTTCAGGAGCTAATAAAGTAACAAGAACTAAGCTTTATTTATGGCTGATCCTTTTCTTAATTTTAGCTATAAATGAAATGCATGACCTTAGACAACCACCCAGAACATCCTAAATTCACATTAGTCCGTGATCACCTTTTTTTTGCAATTTCTTTTTCTTTTTATTAGGACTCTTGTCATCACCACCTTCTTCTTCTTCTATAGGTCTTTTCACAGGGGGAGCATAAGTTGTACTAGGAGGGATTTGAACTGAAAAGAAAACACTTGTTAGATTCAGCCAGCTTAAAACTTAATACAGAACTCAAAACTAAAACCCTACCTGTATAGTCAATTGGGGTGTCACTTTTTGGCTTTCTTGGCATTTTTGAAGGCAGAGGATCCATTCCCAACACTTTGTGAAGTTGTCCAAATGCAGCCAACCGCAATGCATGCTTAATAAGTTTAAGAGTGAGGGGGGGGGAAAAAAAAAAAAAAAAAAAAAAAAACCTATCAATAGCCAATCTCATTTGTCTAGCAGAAATTCAATTTACTAATTCTGTAATTTGGCTTCAGTTTGTTTTGACCTACAGCCAGGAAGATGCCAATCTTAGCAAAAGACAAGGCAAGAAATTAAATTAGGATTAACATTTCCCCATCACCAAGACATTTAACAATAACCAATCTTGAAGGCATGAATTTGAACTTCAACAAGACATATACACAAAAAATATGGTCATTATTTAAGTATCAATTTCTAAATTAAACCCATTTTTTTTCCACACTTAGTACAAATTCTCATACCAATTAAACCTACTGTTAAAGTAGTGTGGATTGGAGACTTGACAGTGGCATACCTGAGCACTCTGTGTAATATCCTCTCGCTGCTGTCTGTCCAAGTGGTTAATGGCATCAGTGATTTCCTTTTCACATGGGTCAGAAATGCCAGGGCCATCTTTAAATTTGATTCCCAAAAATAAATACATTAGATACTGTAAACCCTTCAGCTATCAAGGTTAGCATTCCACTCTTTTCAAAGCTTTATATGACAAAACAGGCATTTTATTTTACAGACGTCTATTCTTGTGCTGGAGAAACCAGACAAATAAAAGGTATCTCAGTTAAAAGTTGAGCTGGTTGAAATCAATTAACAGGCTTGTTCAGATTATAAGCATGCCCAATTTAGGTCACTGGACTGAAGGACATTTCAATCACTAGATCATTGCCACTATCATGCAATGTTGCATGTATTCTGCTTTTAATAGTGTCTCATTACTAGTATTAAAGGTGCTTTTTTTTGTATAAATAAAGTACCAACAGCTCAGCATATTATAAAAGGAGACAGCCAGATATGTCTGATAAAGACTCTAAGATGTAGGTTAAAATACAGCTAGAGTTCCTTCTATAGGTTAAAATGCCAATCTTTGCCTTTTTAAGGCTTCTAATCAAATAGTTCATTTGCAATTCACAGCTGTCAAATTTTCACTTAAATAACAGAAACAGATCACGGATGAGTAGCAGTGCAGGATTCAGGAAGGCTTTTTATTTGGTAGCTGGTGCATTAAAATGGGCATTCACAATACAAAAAGAGACTCTAGAAAATATTCAAGAAAAGAACATCACCTTTACCTGGCATAAGTATTCCTGAGGCAATGCACTCAAGGACTCTACGTAGGGCCTCTCCAGCACCCATTGGCCTGTTACCTGTTCCAATGGCCTTTTCACAGAGTAACTCAAGTGGCTTGTTAATATGAGGAAGAGGAGGGGGGGGGGGAAAAAAAATCAATCTTCCAAATAACTTCACTTGAGGTAACTAACGATCAACACCATATAACTATTCATAAACATCAACCTTCAATGCAAAACATTTTAAGAAATACTCACCCATCCTCTTAATGGAGACCAGGTAGGAACTCTGGAACACAAGTCTCTAAGGATACGGATAACAATGACACAGGACTTCAAACCATTTGCCCTTGCCTAGAATGAAGACGAGGAGGGGATAGTACACATCAGAAAAATATAATCATGAAAACAACCTGTGCAAGGTACACTGGTATACTTGTTAAAATATTTTCCAAAGAACATTACATATCACATAGTAGACACCCTTAGACCCCAGGGAAAACGCAATTTGCAGCACATCTAAAATCTGCATGTGTGACTTGTATGCTAAAACATCCTGTGTTCGAAATCTGTAACAAAGCTTACATAAAACCAAAAATGGTCACTCGATTTGTTATTGTCCTAGGATCACGGATTGAATTAGCAATTGGAAGTATTACAAGTTGTGTGGAGAGAAGGTCCTTATGGTAAGATATCAAACAACTAAATAACAGAACAAGAGAGGAAATTAAGACTTAAACAAACTGTGACCCAAGTACTAAAGAGTGGAATAAAACATGCCAGTTGATTACAAAATAGCTTGCATTGCACGTTCTTTAAAAAAAGTGATGTATAACACAGTGAGGATGGAATCTAAAAGGTATAAAATTGAGAAAACAAGTTAAATACTAGTTTATTACTTAATATTTCAGAGCTGTGTTTTGTTAGTTAAGTAAACACTCCATTGGCTACTAACAAGATTTGAAACACCAGTATTGTACTGCCGTCAAAACTATAGTCGATATCAGTTTACCAATATTATTATGTGGTAGGTAATTAATCACAATACAGAATTTGACAAACTGTTAAAATAAAAGGAAAACAAAAACATCACCTGATCAAAAAAGCTATGCACGGTTTTGATAAACAGCAGGCCACATAACCAACACAGTATGGGCCATAAAAATACCAATAGAATAGCAAAGGCCTATTCAGGTAACTCTTGACGAATACACAGATCTGAGTTATCATCCAACCAGGAGAAACAAAAACTTTTCCACAAATTTCCCTGGGGTCTAATTTACTTAAACGAGGGGGTAAAACAGAAAATCAGCAAGATCTAAAAGCAGTAAAGATGATCTTCAAATGAACTGAGCAATGAACTATGCATGTTTATGATTCATTAACTACTGTGCCATCTAGAACAACAGGACAGAGTATGTTCTCCAAATAGCCAAAATCATGAGTACGAACAAGTACACCAGCTTACGATATAATGGGGGAAGGGGAGAATCACCACACACTCACACACTTTCCTTTTAAGGACTCAGTTAAAAAGTCCTTTGTGATTACATAAACTAAATTCATAAACATCCAAAATAAAAAAAAAAACACAAGCAAAACTAAATAGCTTCAAAGTAATGTTGCACCCAGTTGTGTAAAAAAAAATTTTTTTAACATTTTAAAAAGACAAAGTAAAAATACTGCATAAATCCATGAATTTACAAGATGAAGAATATTACCAAAGCTTTATACCAATCCAGAAATAAAATACCTATCTCTTGAGTAAAATTACACACTTTTTATTTTCTCAATTTTAAGGTTTAGGTGCATTTTTATAACAAAAAGTTAATTGTGTATAGTTACTCTATGTAAAAACCTATGGAATGCAGTACAAAAGATAAATGAAAATCTATTTAATAATAAAGACAAATAAGAACAAGATGCAAACCTGGAACCACTTGGCGTGGCGGAGGGACGCCAAGGCAGTAAGGCATTTCTGCCTGTCCAGAACATCCGGAGGATCGTTGACTGATAGCGTTTCTATTGGCAGGTGGAATAAGAAGACAAGGTACAGTTTGACCAAGGGGGTTCTGTCAGGCAGAGAGGGGGAAGAGGCAGCCTCCCAACACAGGCTAAAAAGGGGGGGTGCTCCCAAGCAATAAGAGCCTGGCATATAATCTTCCCTCCAAAAGCCCTAAACATAAGCTAAATCTTACGTTTTTCCATTTAACTGCACACACTATCCTTACTATGTAGAGGTGAAACTAGTCAACTACAAGATAAAATGGATTTAACATCTGGTACAACTAAAAGACCATTTATGTTGCTCTCTACTGCTACTATAAGAAATCTAAGATGTTAAATATACACTGAATAATCTTTGCTATGCGTAAACTTATGCTTTATTAAGAGGGATTCACCCCCCCCCCTCGCCCCAGATGGGAATCCTGCATTGCCCCTCCCGGAGACAGAGAGCGTCCAGTTGGTCAAAGGTCCAGCGTCCCTAAAATTGACAAACTAGAAGGCTTGATAGAAAAGATCAGATCTGAACCACAGGCATTAATCAAATAGTTGCACAAGTATTAAAAATATTGGTCTACACTGCAGCAAAACTGATGGCTTTAGATTAAGCAAGTAGATTTTTAACATTGGTTTTTAGATAAGGTTAGATCCATGAACGGGACACCTTACATTCTCAGTGTGCAAAACTATATTATAAATGATGTGTGCAATTTAGATTCTGGAGAAAGGAGTAATTAAAGAATGATGAAATACTGAATTCTACACTGTCTAAATGTTTGTTGTGTCTACAGCAAATACAAAATTTGACAATGACTGGCAGAATGTGCAATTCCACCAAGCAGAGTCAAGATTTAGGCCAACGTTATCTAAAAACGATGCATCCCATTCTGAAGATTAAGCATCACAACATCTTTGGCGTTTGCCAGTCATAAATTGGAAGGGAACATCTGCAACTCATTTTTGCTGCAATATAAACCAGAATACAATTTAAGCATAAAAACACATGCAATCAGCTGTAAATATGTTTCTTTTAAACTTTAAGCCTTCAATAGTAATTAACTAATTAGAGATGTACAACTTCATAGTTTATACAGTTAATCTTACTGTATATTGGGCCATCAAAAATGCTACAATTAAAAGTTACAGGCTAAAAATAGCAAGATTCACTACATTACATGTACAGTACTCAGCTATATTGAAGGCCCAATAAACAATGGAATATGGTCTCTCTGGCTCAAGCTCGTCAACTCTCAAGACAGGATTACCTCCAGCAGCCTGCTTCTCTGCTTCTTCTCGAACTACAGGAGAAGTCAAATGTATTGTGAGAGACAGCACGGGCTCTTTCGTACTTTTGATGACTATAGCCGCTTCTCGTATGTTCTGGATGACCTCATAACTTTCTTCCGTCACAGTCTAAAATGAAAAGCAGAGTAAGATTAAAGCACTTTGCATCACAATATGTGTTCATTTTTGAAGAGAGGGCAATTTATCCACTAACAATGAATATTAACAAGTCTTAACAACTGTGTAGGTGAACAGGCAATGACAAAAATTAAACAATCCAGTACATAGAGAATATACTGTTTTGTACTCATCGATGTACTTAACAACCTAAGTACAAAAATGCTGAAGAATGTCTCACCTTCAATTGAACAGTCAGATTATCTGCTACTTTCTTAAGGAGTGAGATGGTAGGTTTCTCTTTACAGAGGAGAACTAATTCCAGATCAAGATCCCCTTTCAAGAGCAGGCCCTTGGCCACAAGGCCTACCCTCATAACCCCTCGCAATGTCCTTGTTGCCTGGTCAGGTTTCTGCTCGCTGGAAAAAAAAAAAAAGGCACCATTTAGCTGTATATATAGTTATTAAATGCTGCCATTTTTTTATTTTGCAATGTTACAGAAATACCACAAGTCCACAATCCCAGCCCCTCCCCCAACACTAAAACTTAAGGTAATAAATGTTTTGTAAATATAATTAACCCAAAAGTACACAGAAAAAAAAAAAAATAGCATGCATCACATAAATCGAAAAATCAGTACAATCACTAAAACCTTTTAAGCGATTTCAACAGCCAAAAGTCAACAGTTAAACACAGGACCAAAAGGCGGCCTACACAAATCATGAAGTTATTTCATACCTTTCCTTTTCCTCCGGGGCAGATTCTTCACTCACAGTTGACGGCTGTTTGTTATTGATTTTCTCTTGCTCATCTAGCCAGTCGGACACAGCTTTGAGAGCTCTCTCAGTATGAGACACCATGTTCTGGACACATTCAAGTTCTTCCTGTGTTGGATATACTGCAGAGTGTTTTGCCATAACATGGCGGTCATCATTCACAAAGATTCTGATTGGGCGCTGAGAAAAGTATCATGGTAGACTTAGTAATTTTAGCAAATTTGTCAAACCTTTTCTTTTAAACATTTATAAAAAAAATGCCCTGAAAGTATACAATCCATCATGGAGAATGTCCATTATAGCAGACTATGGAACATTGTTAACTTCTGATGGGGAAAACTGGACTGTGTTTTAAGTCAATATAAAATATATACCAATATACCCAAAATATAGGTTTCCAAACCATCATTTCCTTTAAAGATAGGAGAAAGAGAAAAGACCTCTCTTAAGCAGGGTGTTTGGCATAGTGACTAAGGCTTTGCAATTCAAACCCTGAGAATGTGGGCTCAAATTCCACCAAGGACACTGTGATCGTGAACAAGTCACTTCACCTGCGTGTGATACAACTAGAAAAAAAAATGTAACCAATTGTATCTCAATGTTGCAAGGTGCCTCAGATAAAGGCTTTGGCCAAATAATAAAAAGTAACTATTTGATGGGTGAACAAAAAAATGGGGGACAGCTCAAGAAATTTATAAACCTTTAAATTTACTTCCACAGCAACAAATACTCTATTTTCTGTCCACTTGCATATGTAAGCAACAGCTACTCCTCATGCCACAGAAAGTCCAAACCTGAACAAGACTTTGTTAAACTGGTTGTTTTAACCCAACAGCGATCTGGATAATGAACTTCCCATTACAGAGCAGTGGATTAACAAAAGCACTGATGTGACACATCTTGTCTCATTAAATACTAATTACAAACTACATTTGAGGTGTCATGCGATTCTGTACGTGTTCACATACATCCAAGCAGGCTATAAGTAATGTGAAGAAAAGACTAAAAATTCCCCACTGCTACCCCGGGGTTTTCGAAGTATTCACATCATTAGAAATGAGCAGGACGTAAAGTGAACCATTTCCAGAACTGTGAAAGAAAATTTTAAAATGCAGAACAGGCCGGAAATATAGTTCTGCCATGGTAATTCGAGTTCTATGTGTTTTAAGAAAGCTACCCTCCACCACAAAGCAAAAACAGTAAAATGGAAACATGGACATCATACAATTCCTAAAGTAATTCACTCACCATGACAAATTCTAAAGTTTCGTTCTGGGGGTCCGGTCTGGCAGCGTCTTCAGCTGCTTGGTACTGGTAATATATTCTTAGGTCCTCCTTGTAACACAGACAGTCGTACCAGTAGCGCAGTTCTTCGTATCTTAAGAAAAAAAAAAAATTACAGGAGCTATCTAAATATTGAAATAGACAGAATGATAAACAACAAATGGGTCAATACAGATAGCAAACAAGTACTGACAGAAAGTCTAAACTTAACATTTAGTTATTTATGGCCTAGGTCAGGTTAAAAAAAGCTAGAGAAAAATAGGTGAATGGCTTATCTTTGCCATCTTCCACCGAGTTCACTCTGGTAGGTTCTTCAAATGTATTCATTATGCAAACAATTTTCAACAGGTTACCCAGCAACACTACCACAATGCAATGCACAGGAAATCAAACTATATTTTAACCATTTAGACCAGTAATCTACTCAAGTCTTGGGGACCTATTGTGCTTGCAGAGTTTTATTCCAACCACATTTACAACCAGTGATAATTGATAAAAATTGTCCGTAATTAACTGGTCTTTTTCTCCTGTTCTTTCTGAATTTAGAAAAGCACAGGAGTATTATTTTTACATTTATAAGACACATACTTTTATCTTCTCCCATTATACCTTACGGTGTTGGGGTATTTATAAGACAATTTGTAATTATTTGTATGTCTGCTGTGGCTTTAAATGCTTAACTCTCTTTTGTTGTTTTTCCCCATTATTTGACCATTTTTTGGTGTACTTGCTCTATTGATTGTATCCCAATAATGACAATTAACAAAGCAAAGCAGACACGCAAGCAAGCAAAGCTGAATGATGAAAAGCTGCAACCATCTCAGCGTCAAAGCCACTAATTAGTAAGTAATGCATTAAATAACAATGCAAAAGCAGAATGAAAATTAGGATGAAAATATTGTTAAAAAACACAAAGACATTATCCCCATATAACTGTGTAGTCCATTTTAATGAAAACTTATCAAACTTGCAGTTTCTACATTGATCCCACAACACAGAGACAAATAATCGCTCATTAAATTAGGCCAGGAGTTCAATTAAAAAAACAAGATGATGGTTGGAACAAAAAACTGCAGCTAGTTGGTCCCCAGGACAGAAAATGTGAACTAAGGATTTAGACTACCAAGTGAATCCACATACATGAAAATGATAACTAATTATGCTCCAAATGTCTCACTACTATGAAGAATGAGATTTATATGGTGTATCTTGAAGTAAGAAAGTGTGTGTATAGGCAGGGGGGTTGAACACTAGGGCTGTCAGAAAAAAAAAATCACTAGTCAAATACAACTAAAAATGTATTAAAATCTTTGCCCTGCGGCGGGGTAAATATAAATGAAAAACTTGTTTACCTTCCACTAATCTCTGCACCATACATGTTACTCGAAACACTATGTAATAGTGTGGTATTTCACTGATCAGTTTTGCATGTCATCACCAGGTGTATTAGTTGGCTTGGATTATCATTAGTAAAATTGACATTTTTGTGACAGATGTGACTACCCCACTGCTCTGATCTTGGATCTACAGATCAAGCAGCAATAGATTTTTAAACAAGTCTCCGCCACTATGAAAATAAACCTTGAACCAGAAATCTTTTACTTGTTGCTACTTCTCTTTGCCAGAACACTTAAAACACCAATTGCATCAAGAAAAAGCTGGCTTACTTTTCTCATGAAAGACAATGGAAAAAAATTATATTTAATATTTTCTTGTGATCTTAAAGACTTTAAAACAAAAAAACACACACACAAAAAAAAAAAAAAAAAAAAAAACACCTTGTCAATATTACCAATGCTCACTTTAGTTACCTCAGCCAAAATGAAGTCGATCATTAATAGCTGCGGAAATTGCCTAAAACAGATGCGACAAATGATTTGGTCAACTGTTACATTTTTGCTTCAACTGCGAAGAAGAAAAAGTTATACAGGTCTAAGCTAAAATCAGTTTAATATTCTGTGAGTTTCTGCTCCCACATGCTGCACTCAAATGGTGTTTTGCACTAAAGAATTATATCAGGTCCAGCACATCCCATCTATCTAATCAAACAGTGCCCCTTTCATCTAGAAGTAACTAAACTGTTTACTACTTGTGCTTTACTTTAAACTTTTGTTCTACATTGCCATTTTATTTGTATTTTCATTAAAAAAAATAAAACGAGTGAGAGTTTGTTATTTTTAGCAAAGGTTACTGCTAAATTATAATTAAAAGGGAACACAGGCAATTAAAATGCAACATATAGCATAATTAGTTGTTTATCTGTAAACCAAGGCAATGTTCATTCAGGTTACCTTAATTTATAAGTAGCGCTACGTCTTGTAGCCTCAAAAGGCAAAGAACACAACTGTGAAAAATAACTGCATTTAACCTGTTTGAACAATTACAAATGATTCTCTGGGCTTCATATGACCCCTACCAGGCAAAAAGAGGTATTGTGTATTCTGCTCTAGTCTCCAATTGCATCAGTTTTGCAATGGACTCCCTCTGTGTAAAAGGGCACATTTTCTCGTTTCTCACTTGCTTGAAAAGATGCCGTTTTCACCTGCATCTTTAAAGCAGCACTACATGACTAAACAAGTTTATGTTTTAAAAACACCACAATCAAAAACACACTTGTACACATAGCACCAAAACATTGATCCTACATTCAAATATACAAGAGTATATACTTCTAAATATTTGTATCTAAACATGTGGCTAATTTGACAGCCCTAGAAAGTATTTTGTCAAGTTAATTTTGACAACACTTTGATGCAATTTGCAGACTTAATTTTATAATGATAATGATGGTGAGAGTGCAGCTACTTTACAATTATTGGATGACCATACTGCAACAGAAGAAATAATGCCTGCTTAAAACAGAGATGAGTGGAAATGTGCGAGTTGAAATTATGGCTGTTAAAGAGAATTTAAAACTCTTACAAGACATACTGCCATAAACATCTAGTCTCTGTAACAAGTGAGTGCAAACTAAGCAATCCATTCTTCTTCTAATCAACATCACACAGAAGCATAGCACTGGCAACCATTCAATAAATGGCACCTAAGGCAGTTGCATAATTAAGGCCAAACAAAAATCTATTTCCAGATATGAAGTTCTAGGTTTAACTTCACCAGACTCACCATGCAGAACAAACCAGAAGGTGGTATTTATATATTTAAATATAAAAATGGAGAGTGAATAGTTTTATGCACTGTTATGCGACAAGTACTTGTTATTCAGGAAGTCTTTGTAACATCCAAATTGATTTGCCATGCTACTCGTTTCCAAATGCAGTCAAAAAAAAATTTAAATGAGTCCAAGAGTTTTCTTGTTATATATAAAGTGATCCAGTGAAAGCACAGGAAAGTGATTTTTACTTGGCCCCATAGCTACAAATTCCTTGCAGTTACCTATCGTAGTCTTGTGGGTGAAGGCGCCTGCCAAGATGAATCAGACTGTCCCAGTAAAGGAGCTCCTCATACGCCATGTGTTCGTCCCAAACTGGCATTGGTACCAGCTCGCCTCTCTTAGCCTTACCACCCCTTTTCTGACCGCAACCTCTGCCCATTTCCTGCAATTAAACGGTCAGCCTTTCAACCCACAGACGTACTGGCAACCAAGGAACTTTTGTCAACAGTGCCTGTCACCTGACTCGATTACCTAAAACAATTTGTTTAAATAAAAATAAAAAAAAAAATCCTAAAATAATTAGTAATTAGAAAAAATTAGTTCATGTGACAGGTACTGGTTTGTATCTAAATCATGCAACTCATTGTGACTTAACAGGCAAATACATCTTACTATCTTTATTTACCTCAAATCTTTAAATGGCCATCAATCAAGTTTCTACCCCAGGATTACATTTTTACTACCCAAATTTCAAAAACCAAATTGATTAAATAAAAAGTACTCATCTAGAGTGAAACAAAAAGCACTTTGAAAAAACATGAAACATACTTTCAAAAAGTGTGCTAAATAAAGAACATCAAATGAGGACCACCACCAAATATATTTATTACACATTAAAAATCCTACAAAGAAGCTACATTTCTAGGATTTACACAAAAATAAAAGCAAATGGACAAAAACATCCTAAACACACCCCCTTTACTAAGCCCCACAAAGCTTGACTACACTCTTCTTACACAGCATCCCTATTGCAGGTTAACTATCTCCACACCCCACCCCTCTAACCCTCTCCTGATGTCTTCACACACCACTCACATTTGAAGTTCAATTCGGTGTCACATCGGTTTTGTAGTTTTTGCTCTGTCATTATCATTACTGTGTATTGGGCAGAAATTGTTACCAATGGCCATTTGCTAGTTTGAGAACATGGCAAGTAGTTACTTTTGTTAAAATAGGAGCACTGGGAGTTTTGATAAGCCAAGGGGCTAAGAAAGAAACTCGCAGATGCTCACCACAATCATTTGAGCTTGACCTCCTAGGAGTGCAAGGGGCCCATGGATAAGGTGCAATAACAAAGCCAGGGTCAGAATACAGTAATACTTTTGTTTTTCCAATATAAAACACATTTTGTGTCAGTTTCATTCCACTGTTTGAAAAAGTAGAGTGTAATTATCAAGAATCACCCACAGTCTCACTTGTGTACTGTAACTACTCCCAAACACTTGCACATTTGTATATAATCCAGCCTTTGGACTGGATGAGTCTACCTCTGTAGTGGGTCTATCAACAAACAATTAACATAAAATTTTTAAATGAGAATGCCAAGGTAATGCATGTGAAATTTAAAATGCAATACACCACTCTGCAGCCGTATTTCAAATATTTTAATATATATAAAGAAAGTGCTTAAAACTCTTAACACTTCATAAATGAACACTGTCATAAGGTAAATGCAAGCCATCTTTAACAAATATTTTAAACCTTCCTACACAAGCAAAACAGTATATACTTCTCAAATACAGATAAAAGATCCTTAGTATACCAACATCTAATTCTAATGACATGAGACTACTTGTTGCACTCACAGATCCTTAGTGCAGTTGAGATGGAGATGAACTTTGGACTGTCAGGACAGGGGCAAGCAAATCAGGGCCTCGATGTGATGCACAATTTTAGCAGGTTTCTCAGGTTCTTCATTTTCTCTTACGTTTACAGCCTTTTGAAAACTCCAAACTTAGTATAAAATCTGCCTTCAGGTACCTCTCTAGCAGCTGGTGGCAATACTAGTGCACAGTTTTCCAAACAAACATTAATATGCCGATTTTTGTGTTTCGTTAATTCATTACTGTTAACAATGCAAAAAGAAAATCCAAAACTTCAAACAGGCTTTTAAATGTAGACAGGGCTTTTGTGAATCTTTACATCAGTGTGAATGTTTGTGGTTCCAACCCTGCTGGACTGCATTTTGTGAGGCATCACTGTCATTACTATTTTTTTTTTTTATAATTTTATTGTGTTATCAGCACTAATTTAATAGCCTTAGGCAGGTACTACCAAAATTCAATTTTTTCCAATTACAACAGATGCCATATGAAACATGTTACCACTGCTGCACAGATTCTCATATCTTTACGGAAATACTTTACTGTAGAACCCCCCCCTAGGGCCTAAACACAGATTCCTTTAGTGAGTAAAGTTTATTAATATCCGTTTGTCCTCCATGAATTTTTTTTTAGATGCAAGAGGCAGACATCTTCTAGACAGTGTCACCCCCAACCCAAATTCCTGCTAACAAGCTGGGGCTACACCAAGCCTTTTTAAACTTTGCATTCGGAACTCGCTCATAATGATTGTGATCATACAAACCCTTTTACAAAACTTGTACTTCTAAGTTCAAAGCTCAGACTATTAAGCATCACTACCTGGGTGCAGACCACTCAACTGGAGGGCTATGCAAGTAGATTTCCAATCAATCAGTCTGTCATTTTAAAAACAAACCCACGTGCCACTTTCTGACTACTACAGAAAATGTGATACAATGTTAGGTGCATTACAGTGGCCCTGACATGCAAGCAGCTGACAATTAGAAGTAGCAAACACAAATGACAGACAACAACATTGCCAGATGGCACACACAAAACAAAAAGGGTGGCAGCAAACAGTCGTGTACAGGAAAGGCAGATAGAGGCGCCACAAAGAATGAGACGGTTGGTGAAAAGAATATCAATCAGGCCTAAGTGGAAGTTTGATAATATGGTCCACAGATTTTGAACGTTGGTTGTATTTTTGCCAAAATGTGTACATGCTCATTTTACTGCTGCGCTGCATGTGTTCCTATATTCAAACTGCAAGTTTTACTAGCATCCTGGAGTTAGGATTAATGAGGTGATTAGGAAGGACAGCAAGGTGGATCCGTGGTTACAGAGATTCTACATTCATCCACTGAACAACACAGATCCATAGGCATGGCAAATAAAAGAAGGGACACATTTCAAACTAAATGTCTCTCTCTCTACTATAAGCTAGTTTTAAATGTTTGATGTGCGCTGCCCCCCACCCTCTAACATAATCACTTTAAAATGCAAGAAGTGAACTGAACTGAAGTTTAAAAACTTTCACCACAGTCTCAAGGCCACTAAAAAAAAAAAAAAAAAGCTTTCCAATTTTTAAAAACAATGGAATGCATCAGTACAACAAGTAGAATGTAATGAAAGCTAGGACAGCACACATCCAAATGATGCAGGAGTGACTTGAGGTGCAGTCTTCAAATGTGAGTACAATGGTGGATGTGGTAGAAGTGCTACTGTGCTATTGGGCTGACTGAGGATGAACATTAACTACTTGTGAGAAACTGTGAAAACAAAACAGACAACACATTTCTTTTGAAACTGAATATGTTAAAATTAGCAAATGATGTGATCTCCACAATCTATAATCAATGGAAATTAAGGGGACGTGCATTTAAAACTGAAGCCAGGAAGCACTTCTTTACACAAAGAGTGGTGGGACCCCAGAACAAACTACTGAGACATGGAGTGGAAGCAGAAACCTTGACAACCTTTAAAAAGAATCCAAATGAAAGATTGTTTAGCTAATAGCAAAGCTGTCCGAAACAGGCTGGACGGAGTGGATGGTCTTCTAATATTGTTTGTAAAATGTATGTTCTTATACCATTATTATTAATGACTTTACTCTAGTTGACTTGCATTTTAATGGTCTGAAAGAGCAAAAATTACTGTACAATGGGAAGGCATCTTTGCTGCTCATCTCACAAAAGTTTTGTGGAGGAATTAAAGGAACACTCCCCCCAAAAGTGTTACTTACCCTGTGTAGTTTGTAGCAGCCAAGAAAATTTTTTAATTTTGTGTTTGAGGAGAAATGCCATATTGAAGATTTAATTTCAAAGGGATGCTAGGATGGCCAATGGCAAACAATGTGAAAAAAGTGGGTTTGAGGGAGAAAAACAACGAAAAGAAAAAAAAAAAAAACTAAAACTTGTGACCCATACACAATAATCCCCATATCAGTTATCCATTCATATGGTTAAAATGTGTGCATTTTTTGCTAAAATATTAACAACTACTTCTTGAAAACTTTGCATTGAACATCAACTGGAAAGGCATCTTCCTAGCAGTGTGTTAGAATTCATTGTGTCTTCAAAATGCACAGTATTCTCAGAGTAAGTCTTTTCATTTGGCAGGAGTAGCCGTTTTTTTTAATATTCTAGCACATAATCTACCATACACATGGATAACAGACATGAGGATTATGCTGCACCAGTTATGCAAGATTACCTGGTGCCTTTTTTTTTTTTTTAATATTGTTAGCAATTTTTCAGAATTGGTCACCATATGGTCCCACTGAAATGTCTCCATGAAAACGTGAGGATAAACATTTCTCTGCCACCGCTTCAACATACATGAGGTATGTAATAAAAATAATCTCTTAGGGGTCAACTATTTAATAATATAAAAATGCATTTTGAGAATACAAATAGACATGTGGATTATGCAACAAATGTCATAAGAATGTTCTTTTACGGGGCCCACTTTTCACAGATTGTATAGAATGGGTCACCACTGACTTCCATTACCATCATAAACTTTTCTCTCTTTCAGTATGAAAACAGAGGGAGAGTTTACAGTTTTCTCCCTAAAAGCTACATGACGTAACATAGTAAAAATATGCTTTTGGGTGCAAGATTCATTTAAAGGTACACTAGGGCGCATGGGTAGGTAAAGCTGGATGTAAAAAGGATTGGAAATACAAGACAGCCCCAATCAGCAAGTAGCCTGCCATTAGGAGTCTCTAGGGTATGAATATAATGGGTGCAATACAAATAGTGAGACAAAAGGGGGGGACAGGTACAGAATCCAAGAGGTTGGTTGGTTAGTACCTTCCGCGTTTGGTGAACTGATAACACGATGAAAAACATCCACCAATTCGGGTTTTTAAAGAGTTTCCTTTCACGTCGCATGGACGAATCAATCAAGTCACGTAGAAACTGCAAATAACTAACTTGCTTCGCCCCTTTTCTCCTAATGCCTTCAGGGCAGGAGTTCACCCACGAACTGAGATCGCGTAAGAATGAGAAGAAATGAATGGCCCAATGGACTCGCAGTATAGCCGACGTACGCAGACACAGCGCACTGCCGAGCAATTCCCACGGAGTTTAAAGGGTGGATGCGAGGTTTTGTCCGCTCGAGTACAAGAAATGAACTCTCAATTTAAATGCAGTTTACTGCTCTCGTAGCCCGGACTCTGGTGCGCTGTGTAAGGGGGAGGGGGTAGAGGACTGCAGCCACTTTACATTAATCTAAGCGTATATTCAATTGAGGCATCCGGGGAACAGCGGAATTATTAAAACATACAATCCTAAAAATAAAAAATGCAGTTATATGCAGGGCTAGAGGATGCGCGCTCCCAAAACTCATACAACCACGCGCCTCGTTGATTCGTCGCCATCTTCTCCTGAACAAAGGACGCCAAGAGGGCTTCTCGGGTTAAAAAAAAAACAAAAAAAAACGGCTTTTAGTCGCTGCTTAGGGAGCTCGCATTAGGCGTACTGTCGTTGAACATGAACGAACGAACAAGCTCTTAATAAAAAAAAAAAAAAAAGCGGAAGGCCACTCCGAACAGCTAACCCTCTGCGTCCTATCTGCATTCTGCAGCCCTCGTGCGGCATCACCGACGCCATTTTCTGTTGCTCACTGTCGGGTTTCAAACAAAATCTCGAATGGGTGTGCGAACGTTACGCACTATTTTTACGCATGTCGCGTTTAACATTTGGACAAACCACATAAAAACGCGTGCATAAAAGAGCACTGGATGTGGTGAACGTCATTTTAGTTTATTGACGAGTACAAAAGGCTAGCGAACAAAAGCCGTTTGCTGAAGAAAGCAAAAGCGAACAACCGACGTACATATCCCAACCACAAAAGAACGGACAAACAAACTGAGAAACAACACACACGGCAAAGCATTCAATAAAACATGTAAAAGTTTAAAAAAAAAAATTAAAAAGACCGTGATATTGCCTTACTGTAATATATGACTCCAAACCGCCGCTACAGCACAGACTGAGCGTCAGGACGCGTGCACCGCCCCAACAAACACATGAGCGGCGGGAGAAAGTGACGCGAGCGTTCACATCCACCAATCGTAGTGGCTCCTCCGGTGACGTAGGCGGTGCTTTAATTAACCCTCTGAAAGCCGTGCCGCAGTGTCTGCCTTTTCTGTATTTCTTTTAGATGGGACGGTTATGAGGATCATTTTCCACTTTGAAATGAAATATTTATAATTCCCAAGCTTATGAACTTTCTTTTTTCATCTCTAAATCAGATTGACACAAAGCTATATAGTGAAAGGCTCTGTTTAAAATGCTTTTTATTGTGTCTAAAATTTGTTAATTTGGCTGAAATTCATTGTATTGGATGGCTCAGGAAAAAGAATCGATGATTTTCCTTCAGCACTTCCACTCCGGTGATTTTCGAACGAGCTAACCGTACGTTAGCTATGGCCTTAATCACGGACTGGCTCCACCGGTTATGCTACCATAGGCGAAGTTGTAAGTGGCGTCAGATTATCCCGTCTAGTTCGAGTAGAATCATCACTGCCAGAGCAGACACGAGAGAGGCGCCGTGGCTGGGGAGAGCAAAATAGGGAAGGTTTGGATACAAAACAGTGGATTGACGATTTGAGAATGTGGGGGGGGGTGGGGTGGCATTTGATTACCTACAGCAATGTCTGTTCAAAAAAAAATAAAAACTCTCTCTCTCTCTCGGAGATAGAGCGGTGGTCACGTTAGGAGAGGGGCTTCTCATCCTCATCTCTGGGGTCCAGCACCTGATCACCTCCCAATCTGCTCGCACGAAACCTCAAATGGGAGCCCAAGCCCATAGGTCGCATATACAGTCGTGGCCAAAAGTTCTGAGAATGACAAAAATATGAATTTGGAGGCTCGTCGGGTAGAGGGGTCTTTTCATCGGATTGGCTGGCCCATCTATGGAATGGCCAATAGGGGGAGGCAGCTTGATGGCCGAGGTCTCCAGGAACTCTAAACAAATCCAAATCATATTATGTGATATCATCTGTTGTTACATTCTGCTCTGTACTTGTAACATTTTTATTTTACCATTACTAGGGGGCTCTGCCCTCTGCTCGCCAACTCCCGGGCGGGTGCTACGTGCTACCCACTTCGCGGCTCTGCCACTCACGTATGGGGAAGCGGATGTACAATTTAAACAGATTGTTATTTTCATGGGAATTGTTTCATATGCATAATAGAATTAACTATTTTACATTACAGCGAGTAATTAACCATATTAAAAAATAGTAAAACGTAATAAATTGAAAGAAAATTATGTTTCATGTTGCGTTGGAGGTATTCGTTGCGTAATACGTTTTCGTTCTGTTTGGCTTTGAGATTAACATGCAAATACTTTTTAAACTGTAAAACTTCAGTAAAAACAATTTTTTGGAATGAACTTTTCGTCTGTCGCATTGAATTTTGATTCGAGTCCATCACTCAGACATAAATTACACAATAACATTACGATACGTCCTTCTATCAACAGTAATGGAGGACCAGAAGGTGTTAACAGTTGTCGATATTCTTCGTGATATTGTAAGCTGATGTTTTCATCTTCCTCACCATCACCACCAACTGTGTCAGCAGAGTCTATCGATACGCATTTCACAGATTTGCCATGTAACTGATCAACGGTTATCACGTTAATTCCTTTGACTTCATCGTTTCTTGCTGCTAGGATTGCCAGTGTACTCATTTCTTTTGTTGATTGAAATTCTTCAATAAGATTTGGACACAATATGTCTTCTTTTATTGGGAACTTAAAGAGAGGAAAACGTAGAAATGTATAAGAGCTGAGAGCGCAGGAAGTGAGTCTGACAAAAACATTCACACCAATGAGAGGTGAGAGGGCGGTGGGCGTGGCTGAGAGGAGGGTGGGACTTGATCAAATCTCTTGGCAATAGTCTTGTCTCAAGATTTTCTTTTATAATAGAGAGATATTGTATTGAAGACCTGCGGTGGGCTGGCGCCCTGCTTGGGATTTGATCCTGCCTGGCACCCTGTGTTGGCCGGGATTGGCTCCAGCAGACAATACAATTTATTTTTTGTGTAGCCCAAAATCACACAAGAAGTGCCGCAATGGGCTTTAATAGGCAATGGCCTTTTGACAGACCCCCAGCCTCAACTCTCTAAGAAGACAAGAAAAAACTCCCGAAGAAACCTTGGGAAAGGCAGTTAAAGAGAGACCCCTTTCCAGGTAGGGTGGGCGTGCAGTGGGTGTCAAAAAGAAGGAGAGTCAATACAATACAACACAATACACAGAACAGAATAAATCCTCAATACAGTATAAAAATAAAAATGTTAGAATTACGGAGTAGAATTTAACAGTAGATGACATTCCATAATAGGATTTCTGGAGACCTCGGCCATCAAGCTGCCTCCCCCATTTGGCCATTCCACAGCTGAAACAGCGCTAATCCGATGAAAGGACCCCTCTTGCCCACAATTCCTGCGATCCTCCATCAGGGATGACTTTACCTTAGGCAGGCAAAACAAATTGGCAGGTGGGCCATGGCACTAGACCCCCGTGACCGTGTAGTTAGGATATAGCGGGTTGGATATTGCATTGAGGATGACTTGTGTTCTCTTCTCTTTATTGTATTTATTTTGACCCCCCACTGCACACCAAACCTACCTGGAAAGGGGTCTCTCTTTGAACTGCCTTTCCTGAGGTTTCTTCCATTTTTCTTTGGGAGTTTTTTTCTTGTCTTCTTAGAGAGTCAAGGCTGGGGGATGATTGTCAAAAGGCAGGGTCTGTTAAAGCCCATTGTGACCCGCTCCTTGTGTAACTTTGGGTTATACAGAAATAAATTGTATTGTATTGTATGAATTTTCACAAAGTTTGCTGCCTCAGTTTTTATGATGGCAATCTGCATTGACTCCAGAATGTTACGCGTGTGATCAGATGAATTGCAATTCACTGCTGAGTTCCTCTTTGCCATGAAAATGAACTTCATCCCCCCAAAAAAAAACATTTCAACTGCTGTCAGGGTCTGAAAGTCCAGCAAGTGCCAGAAGCGTCTCCTAAAGCAGATTCAGCTGCGGGCACCGCCAGGGCAGAGCTTGCTCAGGAATGGCAGCAGGCAGGTGTAAGTGAGGCAACGACTTTTGGAGGCCTGGCCTGGTGGGCATCAAGAAGGGCAGCAAAGAAGCCATCTGGGACAGACTGGTATTCTGGGATTGGACTGCTGGGGTCAAATCATCTTCTCTGATGAATCGCATTTCTGATTGTTTGGGGCATCCGGAAAAAAGAAAAGGTGAGTGGCGCTACCATTAACGTTCATGGGTATACTGTATGTAAAGGCAGGTGTCCCAATACTTTTGGCAGTACCTTACACTGATGGTGAGAATCTAGTGATAATCTTACCAAAGCAGCTCCATAACATATGTGTCATTTAAATTCATAAATTAACATAATCGGAAAATTCAATGAAATTTGAGTATAATGATCATCTTTAAACACCTACTGTACGTTGTCGATGCCACACGGGCTGGAAAGGAAGCAGACCCGGAAGGAAGAAGTGGACAGACAGCCCCTATAGAAGATGAGAGATCGCTAGAGAACTGTTATTCCCCCAGCACACTAGATGGCACCAGTCCCCGATATCTCCACCCAGTGGGAAGCCAGCAGGGCATGCTGGGAAATGTAGTCTGGCAGGGCAGCCCTGCTGGAGTCCCGGGGTGTCTCAAGAGGGCGTTCCAGGGAAACAAGCTTCCTATGCAAATAATAAAACTTCCGTGTGACCCAGAAGTACTTCCATTGGGCAATCACCCTGGCACCGGAAATACCTCCGGGTCAGTAATAAAAGGGACTGCACTCCCATACTCAGGCGAGTTGGAGCTGGGAGGTAGAGAGGCAACACTTGACTGGAGGAGGGCAGTGCGGTGGGGAGAGGAAAAGGACCAGAGTTTTGAGAGTATTGGTGATATTTTTGGAGGTATTTAAATAAAACCTTTGTTTATTTTGATAAAGGACTGTGTTTTGGTGATCGTGTTGGGGTTTGGGGGTCACAGACGCCCAGGGTTTATCACAACATGTATGCAATATCACCATCCCATCAGTGCACACCCTGTGAAACTGCTCTGCTACGGGTAACCAATGACTTGCTTATGGTGGCAGACTCTGGCCAGACCAGCATATTAATTCTGTTAGGCCTCAGTGCAGCATTTGACACTCGGGTCAGACATGACATTCCACTGTCCAGAATGGAGAACATGCTGGGTATCTCTGGCACTGCCCTCCTGTGGTTCAAGTCCTATCTGACTGATAGGCAGCAGCAGGTCCAGCTGAGCGCCAGTCACACAAGGAGCTCCTCAGGGCTCTGTCCTCGGCCCTCTTCTCTTGTCTTCTGTATTTATATGCGTCCCCTCTGCCATATTATTCGTAGCTATGGACTGGGTTATCATTTTTATGCAGACGACACTCAACTCTACGTCAATGTTAAAAGTGCAACTTCATCAGAACTCTCTCAGTGAAATTAAAACCTGGATGGAGCAAAACTCTTTAAAAATTAAACTGCAACAAAACTGAACTCACTAAGTGCAACTTAATAAAATGAGCTCCTTCCCAGTCCATCTCGGCAGTGATCTCATCAGACCTGCCTCTGCTGTAAAGAATCTCGGTGTCATTTTTGATTCGTCCCTTTCTGATTCCGCTCACATAAATCACGTTAAGAAACTTTCTTACTTTCACCTCCGTCATGTATCCCGTGTTCGCTCCTTCCTCTCCTTTTCTAATGCTGAGAAACTTGTCCCTGCCTTTATCACATCCCACATCGATTATTGTAACTCGCTGCTGGCAGGCGCCCCTTCTAATCTTACATCACAGCTCCAGCTTATTCAAAACTCGGCTGTAAGAGTCCTGACTCGAACCAACAGCAGCGAGCACATCACACCATCCTGCTCCGTCTTCACTGGCTCCCCGTGTCTTACAGAATCGAATATCAAATCCAACTAATAACCTACAAAGCCTTAAATAACCTCACGCCAAGCTACATCAGTGCCCTTCTCCATCACTATGTGCCCGTCCGCCCACTCAGGTCCTCTGATTCTGTGCCCCACACTAATCTACACTCCATGGGTGACAGCAGGGCCTTCAGCTGTTTAGCGCCCAGACCTCCCGAAATTAAAATCAGGTCAGCGGACTCCATGAACTCCTTTAAGAAAACAACTTGAAACTCATCTGTTCAGGACGCTTTTAGCTCATCTGGACTTTACTACCCTTCTCTCAGTTTACCTCCATGTCAAGACGCTCCTGTCACCTGTGTGTGTGTGTGTGTGTGTGTGTGATGGGCCAGCAGTTATGTTGTCTGTTAGGCTTTGCTCTGAATTTACTGTCTTCCTCTTCTTTATTTATCTGGTTTGTACAATGCTATGTACTGCACACCCTGCCGTTCTTTCTTAAACTCTGTCAAGTGCCCTGAGCATAGGAAAGGCGCTATATAAATAAAATGTATTATTACCTAATGTCCATCACTTGTCCGAAACTTGCCATCATTACGTCAAATCCTGTGCAGGAGTCTGAAACGTTGTCATTGCTGAAAGCCAGGAGGACCCACACATGAGACACCGGGCCGCTCCGATGACGCGTACGCTCAAGGCTCAAGTGTTAAGAAGCCGCATTTCGAAATCAAGGGGCCCGCTTGGCGTTTGTCGTCGTCCACCCCGTCCTCGGCTTTTCTTCACATCATATTGGTGTTGAAACAAGCAAATAAAAAGCAGGGCCGGGCCGCTGCATCTTCAAGGGAAAGCAAGTTTAGCCATCTTTCATCGTGTATCGTCACGGCCCGTCTCGTCTTTTACAAGACTTAAAAGAAGTGGTGAGGCGGGCAGGCGGCCTTCTGCCGTTAGGCACCTAAAATCTGGAATAGCCTGCCAGTAGGAATTCGCCAGGCTGATACGGTGGAGCACTTTAACAAACTGCTGAAAACTCATTACTGTAACATGGCTTTCCCATAACTTCATCTTCGTTTAATCCTGATGCTCTGTATATTCAATTATTTATCATTACTACTCACGGTGGCTCCGTAATCCTTACTCACCCCTACTTTCTCTTCTGTTCTTTTTCCAGTTTTCTGAGGTGGCGACCTGCACCATCTGCGCCACCACCACCTGATCAAAGCACCGTGAAGTCCCTCCATTGATGGATTAAAGGCCAGAAGTCCATGTGACCGTCTTGAGAACCCCGAATACCATGAGGACTGAGTGAGGTCACTGATGTCAGGTAGAATGCCTAGAGGGGGGCTGGTCAGGTGGTCCAGTGGCCTCAGTACCCCTGCAGATTTTATTTTTTCTCCAGCCGTCTGGAGTTGTTTTTGTTTTTTCTGTCCTCCCTGCTCCTCGGACCACCTTACTTTTATTTTAGTCTTTTTTTTCCCTCTTTCTTCATCAGGTAAATCACTTTGAGTTCCATTATTTGTATGAAAATGTGCTCTAGAAATAAAGGTTGTTGTTGTTGTCATCCTCTCTCGTCACTGTGGTCCTGACTTGAAGGGACACTCTAGCGACCTGGCCGAGTACTCAGTTTGTTCTTACATTCCTAGCCTTGGGACGATGAAGATTGGTGGTTTTTCTAATTATTTAGGTGAATAACAACACAGGAATGGGCCTTTCATATTTAACGCTAACGTGTCCTAAAGCTTGGTCACTTCCATTTGGTTGATTTATTGTAGGATTTGTGTGGCCAGCCAGAGCACTCGTCCTAAAGCCGCTCCAGCCTCGTAGTGGTGGTATGCGTCACGTTATTGAACTGTCACACAAGGTGGCACGCTGGGGCAAGTCTTCTCCAAGGACCTCCCAGTATTTGATGGCTTTTATCTGCGACTCAACACCCTGCCGTGGCGTGACGCCGCCATCACCAAGCTTCACCATAAGGTTGGTATAAGGCAGGTGATGAGAGTGTTTGGTCCTCAGCAGACATAATGCAAAGAGATTGGGGACCCCCACCCCCCCCTGCGGCTTAAGGGCTCGGGGTGGGGGGAGGAATTACCCGTCAAAGGGCAGCAGGGGGTCAGCGCTGTCTTCTCATGCCATCTCTCTCTCTTCCTCCCTCTGCAAAAAAAAAAAAACAGAAGATCGACGGCCATCCCACCGCTGCCATCAGAAGTATCCAAAAAAATGGACCCGCCCCTTCCTGCCTGGAACCCACGTGACCCGGAAGTTCGGCCATTTTGGAGTCCGTTCAGTTCTGCGCTCCCCTCTGAAGGGCCGCTCTCTGCAACTTGCTGCGTGTTTCTCGTTTCCTTCTTTTAAAACGAGTCACTGAGTCTGCTGACGTCACAATCACCAATGTCGGGACACCCGGCCACCTGTGAAAGTGGCTGAAATGAGTCATTAAATAAAAAAAAAAAATCAATGCACTCGAGATTATTTCATGGATTAATTTAATGAGCTGCCTACCATACAAAAAAAAAAAAACAGATTTCCCAACGGAAAAATAAACAAAAACTCAATATTAAGCGATAAAAATGAAAGTCCTCGTCAGGAAAATACGTCATCTTCAAATCACACTCATTGAACATTAAAAAACACGAAATATTAAAAACAAAGAGAGAGTCTCCTTGGTGGTCACAGCGAGATTAAATGAAACCAGACAACCAGAGAGGGAAGGGACACGAAATAAAGAGGACAGGTGACAATGCCATCAAGTCCACCAATTCCACTTCGGGTTCACTGGGGCGGAGCCAATGCCAGTCGCACACACACACCCTGTACTGGGCACAAAGGGAATAAAGCTCGAAAAAGGATAAAAAGAGGCAAAAGGAAAGCAGAGGGCTCGTGAAAACGATGGAATTGACGAGAGTTCATGGGGTAAAGAGAGAGACAGAGGCCGGGGGGCAGCAGGCAGAGCTCAGAAAGAGTCGAAGGCCTCATTTATACTCGACGCTCAAAACGCATACACATCACGGCTGCCACGCGTTCCTCTGACGCATCCTCAGAAATTGACGCGAGTTGCAGTACCAACAAAAAGTCGGAATGTGACGTCAGAGTCTCTGTCTACTATCGACGTGTGACAGAAAGCCGCTTTGCGGATCCTACGAGATCGACGTGCGTGCTTCGATGTGGTGAAGCAAAACACCGACATACAGATGCATTCGTGGTGCGTTTATATTCAAGCGTCGCATATTCCCCATCGTAATGACACGATACGTTTTAAAAAAGTCTCACATACCGTCTTCTGTGATGTCTTTTTTTTCGTTTGCACCTTCACAACAGCAACAGAACATACGGCAACGTATTTGAGCCACAGAGAGAAAAAAAAAAAAAAATTAAGGACACGGTGAAATTTCTGTTTTGTGATTAAAGTGGAAATTTCGGCTGATATCTCGAGATGTCCACTTAAACCTCGTAGTTTACTTCATCAGTAAAGCAGGCCGTCGTAAACGTCATCCCAGTTGTTAATCGCTAGGAGCTTCCTCCTGACCGGACAGCAGTAGATCAGCACCCAGAAGACACGTTACATGTGTGATATTCCAACTCCCTGCACATTTAGAATCCTTAGATTTATACTTGAACTGCATTAGCGTATATATGTTACATTTTACAGATAAATCGTTCATTTCATTTAAATAATGAATACTGTTAATAACTGCACACATGGGGGTGACACGGTGGCGGAGCGGTAGGGCTGCTGTCTCACAGGGGGTCACGTCGCTGGTGTTCCCTGCCTGAAGTTTCCACGTTTTCCTGCCCATTGAGCTCCGATGATGTCCTTTCAAAGATATGCAGATTTGCGGACACTAAAATGACGCCAGTGTATGCGCGTGTGTGTGTTTGTATTCACCTTGCGATGAGCTGATGCCCCGTCTAGGGATTGTTTCTGCCTCGTGCCCAATGCTTGCTGGAATGGACACATCCCTGCACTGATGGACTTAATCATTAAACATCCTTTTCAGAGATATTACAGTAAGGTGTTCTCAGAATTTAATGGATGTTCCAGGCAATTCACAACACAGTGAAGTCGAACCTGTTCTCACCGTGATGATATCTCGCACTGCCACCTGCTGGATTCTTCCAGATTGACGTAAAAGTATAAACAGTACAACGCTTGCATAGCAGGAGCGTCCGCTGGAACACGTGCCGTGTCGCGTGAAGTATAAACCTGGCCTAACAGAGCCGAGCAACCGGCAAAACAACGGAAAGAAAATTCTGCCGTCAAAAGGGAGGACATCATGAAGACTCCCCGGTAAGAAGCAAACGAGAGGACAGTTACAAAGCAGTTTTGATTTTCTTCAAACAGCTTGACCTTATCGAGTTGGCGTCACCTTCATCAGCGGTCGGTCCCGGAAGCCAAAGCTAGCGCTCCCTTCCTGTGACTTCATTAAAAAACTGTTTCGTTTCTGGTCATCTTCTGGTATTCCTACTCCTGGTAGCTTCCCTGTTGCTTGGGGGTGTATCCAGGGTCGTGACCCACAGGTGATTACAGCGATGGCTTTGAAAGGGCGCCCAGCTCATGGTGTTCCTCATCCGAGCTGTAGGTAACAGACCTTCCTTCGTGCCTTTCCATAGAATATTCATTTTTTGATCTCCGGTTTTCTGACTCGAGCTACGTTCATGGACTCGTTCTCGTTTTGGTGCTTCGGTTTTCTCAATCTCCCCGTTCCGATCCTTTTTTTCCTGTCTGGTCACGTTCCTGAGCATGTGGAGACAGCTTAGGGGCTCTGGTGATGGTAATTACCGTCGGAGCCAGGGCTTGGCGCCGCGTTCGAATGCCTTCTCTCTCTTCCACCCCCTGCAAAACAGAAAATTGACAGCCAGTCCACCAATGACCGCCCTTCCGTTGTCCACCCCTTCCTGCCTTGAACTCATATGACCTGAAAGTCTGGCCATTTTTGAGCCTGTTCACGTCTGAGCTCCCGCCTGAAAGGATGTTATCTGCGACGCATGGCGTGTTTTTCCTCGTTTTCTTATTTTAGTTATACGGGTGGTGCCCCCAACAGTGTGACATTGTTAGTCTCCTCTTCGCAGTCCATTCTCCATTTTAAGAACGAGTCGACTTCCTGACATAACAATTACCGATTATGGGACAGCAGTCCACCTGACCTGCATGTCTCTGGATTGGCGTGGGGAGGACATGCAAGGACACGGGACGTCCCGACGACTACGACTGCGCCTCCCAAATAACAAGCCATCAAACGAGTTAAGGATTGGTTTAAATTAAACACTCGGGTTTGGACTTATAGAAGACACCTGCTACAAAACTACAGCCTCCCTCCAAAAGAACGAAAACCAGACGAATGAGACGAGCGCCCATGTCAAGAGAGTTCTAGAAATTTAAAACAAATCCGACATACTATAATACAACTTTGCAACGTGTAACCCATTCCCTTTACATGTAATAATTAAATCTGGATCCCAAATTTGTGCATTTTATTTCAGACATCACGAGAACCGGACTTGTATTCTTCATGCTAATATCGCAATTGGGCACTGGAGTGTCCTGAAATGGTAAAAACGCATTTTTTTTTTAAAGGATACACAGAAATTCAGAAATTCTGCACAACAAAACATGGATGACGCGAAACTTCACTTAAAAAAAAAAGAAAAAAAAAAGAAAAATGAACTCTAACACAACATTCAGACCCGCGGCACTTTGTCCCCCAGGAATCGACGTTTTCCTTTAAACATGAAATGCTCAGAACTTTTAAAAGGAATTTTTTTTTTTTTTTTTACCCATCATTCACCACATCTCAAAATGTTTACAGTTGTTTTTATGCCCACCCACCATCTAAAGTGCGCAAACCAGTTTGCCCTCGTCATCTCATTTGGGCGGCTCCATCTTTAACGCTCGTGTTCCCATTTTCTCAAAAGTGGTCATTTGCTTGAAGCAAGCTAAACTGTGTGGCTCCAAGTACGTTACAGACATTTGAAATGTTCTAATTTACATATATCCTGGACTAGACACAGTAAAACACAAAGTTAATTGAAAAAAAAAAAAAAAAGAAAAATTGCAGTACAGCAGAGTTATTCCCACCGATAAAGAGCAGAAAAACCCAAAGCTTCAGTGACACCAACAATGGGGGTACCCAACCTGACCCCCCATGACCCACCCATGGTCAAGGAGTCTGTCTTGGGCACAACCATCACAAGCCCTTCCAGGGTGTAAACTGCCCGATAAAAGGTTTCCCAGTCTGAGGGTTGGGTTCACTTTGAACAGAATATTAGCAAAGTCTTGAAAAGTCAACAGAGTAGAAAACGGGCCATCGTAACGAAAACGTGGGCCAAACCTTCAAAAAGGCAGAAAATAAAAGTACGTCAAAATGTAAAAAAAAAAAAAATATATAAGCTTCATGCTTGTGATATAATCCTCGAGGCTTTACTAGAAATATGGACGCCTCAAACAATTTGAAACTCTACACAAGGGGAGCAGGCCACGGCGTAACACGCGATCCTGAACACATTTCTGTGAGCTTCATAGAATTTCTTTGGCTTGCTAGGAAGGAGATAAAAAAACAAAATTAGAAGAGTCAAAAACGAGAACAGAAAATCATCTCCGCTTCTGAATCCTGCTGCCAAGATATGCGCGTCCTCATTCGGAGACAAAAAGGAGCACAGAATGACATTTTGGGAATGTCTCAGCTGTGCATTCGTAATTTCTATTATGTCCAAAATGGAGTATGCGAGTGGTCATTTATTGGTCATTTTAAAGATGTACCCCCCCCCCCGTATTCATCCTGTGTGGTGCCGGGCCTCCCTGGCAGAGCAGTTGGGTCGTTGGGGGAGACGTCGACGGGTCTTATTTGCTGGCCGCATTTCCTTCGTTTTTCTTTTTGAGGACGCGGAGGAGGGATTCGGGCATGAAGTAAGGTTTTTCAGATGAGCCGTCGTTCCGTTCAAGATCTTCCACTGTTGGGAGGAAATTGATAAAGAGAAGAAGAATTAACAAATTGGGCACATTAAAACATAAGTACAACATTTACTTCGAGGTCATTTGTTAGCCTCTGTTCTGTACACTCTCCCAAAACTACAGTGACAAGAAAACGTTTGTGAACCCTTTGGAATGACCTGGTTTTGGTATCAACGGGTCATAAAATGAGATGTGATGTTCACGAAAGTCGCACTTACGCCAACGCGAGTAGCACACAATTCTAATCTCTCGTGTCTTTATTGAACACACCCATCAAACACTCACAATGTGCCACCCCTTGGCCTTCACAACTGGCAGAACATCCTTTACCTCCAACAAGCAGATGAGACCTGCACAACGTTCAGGAGAAATTCTGGGCTCTCATTTCTTACAGAAGCGCTTCAGCTCAGCCATATTCTAAGGATGCCTGGTGTGAACAGCTCTCTCGAGGTGTTCTCCATTGAGTCTCGTATCTCCCAACCTTTGTTCGCCGTCAACACCAGCGCCCGCCACCGCCAGACAATTCTCAGAGGACTCCTCCTCCATCATAGGCTGCATTCATAATGGGAGAGGAGTTGGAACACAGGAGGTCTTACTGATATGGAGTTGCAGTTGGTCCTCCCCGTTATCACAAGACAAAAAGAGTTGGTGGTGCATGTCAAAGAGCCGTTGAGACCGGTCACCATTCAGCAGGAGAACATGGAAGTGGTGCAGAGCTACAAGTACCTGGGGGGGTGGTCTCACATAAACAGCAAACTGGACCGGCCTGACAACACAGTGGCGCTGGACACAAGAGATTCGGGTCTTTTGATGTATCTGCAGCAAACTGCTGGGAATGTTCTACCAGTCCATAGTAGACAGTGTGGTGTCTCTACTGGGGAAGCAACCTGAGCTCCAAAGGCTCAAATAAAAAATGTATCAGGAAAGCCTCCTCCATCACAGGGTGAACGCTGTAGTTGATGGGATGGGGACAAAATCGGATGAAAATTCCCTTCTTTTCCCTCCAGGAGGCGCTCTCTTGGAGCACTTTTAGCTACGGGTCCTTTTTCTGCCCACTGCTGTCATGTAATTCAATGCTTCCTCCCGACGTCCCAAACTAATTTCTGGCACTCGAAGTTCTTTTTGTAATTTCTGCTCAATACACATTTATTTGGTCCATGAATTGTACTACTTGTCTGGATCTTTGTTTTTTCTGGTCTAATTTTCCCCTTGGGATTAATAAAGTTTATCTAATTCTTCATCGTGGCTCTTCTGAGGTCTCTTTCTTATGAGGGATGCTTCCCACCTGCTGATACTTCTTTTGAATAGAAAGCTCCAGATGTCCGAGTCTTCATTTATTGGTCAAAGCAGCTCTAAACCAACACCCCCAATCTCGTTTCTTTGGTTGGACGCCCGACTCCAACTGGTGTTTTTGGGAAGTCATTGGCCGAGGGGTTCGTCTACAATGGAAGTGAATGTTTGACAAAAATACAAAACAGTGTCACGCACGGAGGAGGAGGAGGAGGAGGAGGAGGAGGAGGAGGAGGAGGAGGAGGAGGAGGAGGAGGAATGGACCAAGTGAAGGTAATTCCACGCCAGGCCAGGGGGTGACGGGGGGCACTAAACCTTCTCCTGTTGTCTCTGCATTTCCGTTTTTTTCCGGCGCCCATTATGGCGTCAGAAGGGGGTCACTTCCGCTTCCCCTACGTCACTTCCACTTTGAGCACTTGAACTGCTGAGGGTTTGGTAAGATGGCGGTTTTATGTCCAGACTCCCAAGAGAGACACTTCTGCATAAAAACTGCAGCCAGGGGTAATATACGGATGGCTGCCCCAAACCTTTTAAAGTGTGTCGAGTCTGATCTTTTCACAACGGTGAATATTATTAGTTAAACCAGACCGTGTGTGTGTGTTCGTTATTTTAATTTCGATGGAGATCAGACCACACTTTAAGACCAATTTATCAAAACGCAGTCATTTCCAAAGGGCTCACACTCGCTGTATGTGTCACATCCATTCAGATATTAACTTGAGACAAAACAGGCTCTGATTAAATCAAAGAGTGATTCTGCCCAAATCCAGAAGTCCCTCCGAGTTTAGCAAATCCAAACCAATGAAGATCACGATAAAAGCCAACAGATGACCTGCGACGTACACCAGGTGCCATTAGAAACATGCAAAGTGGGAAAAGATGCAAAAGGACACTCGCTAAGATGGCCCTGGGGCAGGGAGCAGGTACAACACAATGCAGGAGGGTAGGGGGGTCCAGCAAGCACATAAGATCAATATGTCTGGGCAGTCGTATGGAAAAATCTGAATACGTAACACTTGTGATGAAAGATTGCCTTAATAGCAACAGAAAATAAATGGATCCAGTGAATGAAATAATAGATAATAAAATACAAAACAAAAAAAAGACACAAAAGCCGATTCATAAAACAGACGGCAACGACTTGCAAAAAGGAGCAACACAAAATAAAACACAACAGGAACTCCAATCCCAGGAGCGTCAGGCCCAACAGACTTACGATTCAAATGTCCGACAGTCTCCACCATCCACAGGTCCGTGCAGTCGCTTCTTTCAAATGAAGAGCTCAAAAGGTTGGACTTGTCACCAAAATCCCTTTTGCCACCAGCGGCAAAGCCAACAATGGCCTACCTTTGGACTCTCAGGTTTTTGTGAGGATGGACGAGGCAGCAAGGAAGTCTTTGAGTGAGTAAATGAGGCGGCCATTTACAGGCGGGATATCCTTTTGGGAATGCGGCTGAGCTGACCTGACCAGTCAGACGTTGCATTTCCTGTATTCAGCGTCTAAAATAAAGTCTTCACCTCCTTGGAGGTTTTCACATTTGATTGTTATACTGCACCGATACCCAGTGCACTGAATTGGACATTAAAAAGAGTCTTTTTTTCTGTTGATCTGTTGTGCCAAAGTGAAAACATTACTCTACAAAGTGAATTACAAATATGAAACACAATACCATCGATTGTATAAGTCTTCACCCCCCTTGAACAGGACACCCTTAAAATCGTCACTGGTAGGGCCAGCTGGATTTAGAAGTCCCTTCATTAATTAAATAAGAGATCAACAGTCTGGGGTTTCAGTGGATTGTGTCTGAAGGTCCAGCTTGTGGTCAGTTAGTGTGGTGGCCTAACCAACACAATGAGGGCAAAACAAAACACGCCAAGCAACTCCATGAAAAGCACAACTCTGGGGTGGAGACACAAAAAATCTCTCAATCATGAAGAAATGGAAAGAGTACGGCATAGCGGCAGAGCAGGCTGTCTACAAAAACCGAAGATAGAGAGGCCATCAAGAGACCTCTGAAGGTGTCACAAGCTACGGTGGCGGACATTGGAGTGACCGTGCAGACAGCAGCTGCACCCGGGTGCTTCACCAGTCACACTTTACAAGAGAGTGGCAAAGAGAAGAAACTCGCAGAACATCTCAGCAGAAAGCACATAGGAGACTCGGCTGAAGTCAACCTGAAGGAGATTCTGCGATCTGAGGAGACCAAGACAGAGCTGCTTTATGGCCAGCAGACTAAACGCCACATTAAACTGGAAGGCAACTGATGAAGTCTGAAAGGAACCTACGCCCAGGCATAAAGACAATGTCCTGGAGTGGCCGAGTCGGGGGTCCAGATCTCAATCCGACTGAGCATGTGTGTGGCTGGACTTGACAACGGTGGCTGACCCGCTATCACTGTGACACCTGACAGAGTGAAGAAGAATGGGGAGAAATGGCCGAGCTGATCGAGAGAAAGAGAGACCTTAGCATCCAGACTGAAACCGTCATGGCTGCCAGCCACTACATACTTACTTGAAGGGGGGTGAATACTTACGAGAGCAATTCTTTAGTGTTCCATCCATCATCCAACCCGCTATATCCTAACTACAGGGTCACGGAGGTCTGCTGGAGCCAATCCCAGCCAACACAGGGCGCAAGGCAGGGTGCCAGCCCACCGCAGGGCACACACACACCAAGCACACACTAGGGACAATTTAGGATTGCCAATGCACCTAACATGCTCATGCACGGGGAGAACATGCAAACTCCACGCAGGGAGGACCCAAACCCAGGTCTCCTTACTGCGAGGCAGCAGCGCTACCACTGCGCCACCATGCCACCCCTTCTTTAGTGTTGAATATTTGTAACTCATTTCGACCACTTTGCAGTCATCCGTTTCCACTTTGGCTTTTTACCACTGAGCCGCGGAAGAAGACTCTTTAATGTCAACTTCAAGCCACAGTGCTTCAATGTTGTAGAGCAATAAAATGTGAAAACTTCCAAGGCGGTGAGGACTTTAATCAAGCACTGCATTTTTGTGGACATTGCTTTTTGTATCTCTGTCTTTCTATGAGGGACGTTCAAAAAGTTTCCGCCCTTTTATACTTTAATTGGAAATGGTGAAGGCGGGAGGGAGGAGCAGTGATTGGTCGTTTCTGGGAGTGTCATGTGACTAGTTCTGTCCGGCAAGCCAGCTGCCCTTGCAGTTTAGTATAAGAGTTGTCACCCTGTGGTGAAGATGGCTACAAAACTTAGAAATTCCACCACAGGGGAACTTGTAGGCTTTTTGTGGGCAGAAGGTGTGCCAGGAGCAGAAATTCACCTCTGCATGTGTGCTCAGTATGAAGATCAAGTTCTCTCTCGTCAAGTCATCTAGGAGTGGATTGAAATGTTTGAAAATGGCCGTACTGGTGTGACAGATGCAGAGAGAGCTCCTGACGGGAAGAAGATTTTCATGTGATGATGATGATGATGATGATGTGAAAGCAGCGGTACATCAGTGGCTATGCGTTCAACCAAAAACATTTTTTTGCTGATGGCGTTAAAAAGTTGGTACGATGCTGAGAAAAATCACATGGCAAAGGAAGGTGACAATGAAGGAAAGCGACGTCATTGAGTTAAAAAAAGTGTGGAAACTTTTTGAACATCCGTCGTACTACGTTTATAAATATTGTATCATGAGCAGAGCTATAATCCAATCCAGCTTATTCTCAATAAACTCATGCATATACACACTGGGTTTGTAAGTATGAAATATTTACAAATATGAAAAATGAAATTCAAAATAAAATCCGAATTTTATAATTAACACCGTGCAATATATTCAAAATATACACACACATTAGTGCAAATGCGCTTAATGAAAATAAACTGAAGTGAATAAGGACGAGCCGTAGCCCTTTTATTGCCAGCGCTCTGTCCATTATGGACGAAAGTGTAGCTGCCACACCACATGTCTTCACCGTCTTCTTTCATCTTGCCGTCCCCTTTGGTTTTTTTTGTTGCTATTTTATCCACACAGTTGTTTCTAATTCTAGTTATCCCAGGGGTATAAGAAATGTGGTTTGTGTTTTATTCTTTATAAATAGTCACACACACACACACACACACACACACACATCAAGAAATACTAATGTTTACTTAAAGTGCAGGAAAAAAGTGTGGCGTCCAGGGATGCATTAACCCCCAAGTATGTGGCAGTTTAAGGGTTAAAGCCCCCACAATGCCGCAGAAACGCCCTGCACCTTCTAAGGCTTTTGGCAATGAAAACACGCTTGCATGAATTACAGTACATATAGCGGTAACATCGGTATTTTACATTCTAGCACTGTGGAAGACATAGCAGTACGGTATACAGGTTTACCTTTCATTTCAAACTCACCTTAATACATTACCTAAAAATAAAGAATGTAAAGTGTTTTGGGGGTGGGCAGCACGGTGGCGCAGTGGGTAGCGCTGCTGCCTCGCATTTAGGAGACCCGGGTTCGCTTCCTGCATGGAGTTTGCATGTTCTCCCCGCAGACATGAAGGTTAGGTGCACTGGCGATTTGAAATTGTGCTTGGGGTGTGTGTGTGTGTGTGTGTGTGTGTGTGCGCCCTGCAGTGGGCTGGCGCCTTGCCTGGGGTATGTTTCCTGCTTTGTGCCCTGTGTTGGCTGGGATTGGCTCCAGCAGACCCCCCATGACCCTGTAGTTAGGATATAGCATGTTGGATAATGGATGGATGGATGTTTTGGGGGCATATTTAGGGTTTAAACTATGACAATAGGCATTTATTTTTTAACCACGAACAAAATTCGCGGTGCTCTAGGAAAGCAAACCCCACAAATTTTGGAGGTGTACTGTAGTCGGCAGAATAACAAAATTAGATACACAGACAGGAAAGGCACAGTATTATAGATATACAGTATATTTTACATATATATATATATGCAGATTAACAGTTTGATAATAAAAAAAAAACCATATAATAGAATAATGACACTGTCGGATGTCTATCTACCAATTCCCCAGCCTACCTTTCAAAAGAAGCGCACACAATTCAGAGAGATGCATAATCTTGCATATCAAATCCTGGTATAAAGACACAACGTTGACCCCATCAGCCTCTAGGAGGACTAGTCGGACTGAAGGGGCTGCAGCAGCGTTGTTGGGCAGATGGGGGGCTAAACCGCTGACAGACCGCCGGACTCTACCCTTACAGGTCTTTCTCTGGGTTTTCTTAGATAAGAAACTTCATTACAGCAATCTTCCAAGAATTATGTAGACATAAATAGAAATTCTTTCTCCATCTTTTATCTGATATAATGGTAACAAACTTCATTAAAGTATCCAATAAATTCACAAAGTATTCAGATGCTGTCACTTTTTCACATTTTGTGATGTTGCAGCGGTTTGGAGTTTATAAAGAACAATTTTAGCACAAGGTGACAACATCACAAAGGGTGTAAAGAGTGACGGGGTCTGAACGCTCTCGGAGCCCACTGTATATTGTAAAATGCGATGGTCTCAGTGAGGAGGTAAAGGATCGGAGTGAACACAGAAGCAGTTTACTCGTAAGATGAAACCAAATCCACATGGAGGCCGTTCACATTGTCTTAGCAGGCACAGGAGCAGGCCAGGTTTGGATTACAGCAAAGGACGCAGAAGAGGTAGTTCGACTTTACATTTATAACACTGTGACAGAGTACAGAGTGGTACGGTCAGAATTAGGCACATTTGAAAGATGCATAAACACAGTTCAGTGTTCTTTTTTATATTAGAAAAGGGAATCTTCCCAAATGCTAGACATTATAGTGGCCTTCAGAGTGTAAAACAAACTGTTAGTAGGAAACCTACATTAAAGAGGCATAGTGGCAAACTGTTGGATGGAAATCCCAAGAGAAGACATCAACCAAAAGCAGCAGAACCACCACTTCGTTCCATTCAAACGGCCATTTTGGTGTTGTATTTTATATCACGACCACCGTAATACGCAGTCTGGCTGAGCAGCGAGCACAACTCTCCTCTTCTCTGCTCCCTCATCGTCACCGCTGGTTTGGTTTCAAAATGACCCAGAAGCAGATTAACAACAATGGTCCATTATCACGGTGCCACCATCCTTCTACTCGTGTGACCAGCAAGTAATAAAAGGGTTTGCTCGGTTGTTTTTTTACTAAATGGCCAACAATGTAATCACTAAAAGAATACCGGGGTGGGGTGTCGACCAATCAGACAAAACACGACCTGCATTGTGAGATCAAATAGTAGGAAACCACAAATTCAAAAATATCTACGTGTTCATGAAATGGAGTCGTTCTTTAGTTTTATTTATACCGTGGGCCTGCTTTCTTTCCGAAATATGTTTCCCCTGGAGAACGTTTGATGACAAAACCTGCGGTTTTATTATTGATGGAAGCCATTTTAGGGGCTTGGCACAGGTGTAGCATTTGGATTGCATTTACCCAGAATGCACTTTTCACTGGATTTGTATTCTTGTCCCATGCCTGCTTGTTCGTGTGGTTTTCACTCGGCTTGGGGGTCTTTACTGAACAGGCCAATCTCGCCATACTGAACTTCTCGGGATGCTGCTCACTGAGGACACGTCACCCACCCATCCTTGGATCTGTAAGTGTGTTTATGGTTTATTGCCTGGCGATTTCTCCGTTCTCTTTGGTATTTGTATCTATTTAATTGTCACTGTCTGGGTTTATGCAGGTGGGTTTCTAGATGCACGTTATTTGTCTGCTTCTGCCTTCATTTATTTAATGCATTCTTTATCATGATTTATTTAACTGCTGCGTTATAGGTCTCTGTGTGCGAGCCGAATCAATCAATGTGGTTGACACTCTGGATGTCCCTGAAATACAATAAAATGTAAACCGTGAGCATCTGAGCACATCATGCCCACTAAACGGGTAAGCAAAGTCGCTCCTCACAGCGGGTTCAGTCAGTGAAAAGTTGGTTTGGGGCCCCCCCCCCCCCCCCCGAGGAATTTGTTTAGCGACCTCGCCTGCACTTTATTCCACCCCAGAGAGCACCAAGGTACCCCTGTTAGTAAAATATAAATGGAAATTAAAATGACAGGGAATCCAGACCTGGAGTGAATATTGTAAAAGATCCCAAAAGGGCTGACCTGAATAATATAGTGCCCTAAAAACACGAAATCAGTCCGCACTTACTCGACCCCACACCGTAACCCCCTGTGGCTGTAAGCGCCAACATAATTCAGATAACCAAAAGGAGACTAAAATGGGCTGAAAGGTTAAAAAAAAAACGCTCTGATCCTTGCATTTTGAGACACGGCCATTACTGCTTGATTGTCCATATGGATACACTAAAGCATTGGACCCCCCCAATCACTGAATTCAGGTGTCCCAATCCCTTCCATGGCCACAGGTGTATAACATCGAGCCCCTCAGCATGCAGACTGCTGGCTTCTACAAACATTTGTGACAGAGCGCGGTCGCTCTCAGGTGCTGAGTGAATTCCAGCCTGGCACCGTGATAGGATGCCACCTGTGCAGTAAGTTCATTCATGCTGGCTACTAAATACTCCCCGGCCAACTGTCAGTGGTCTTATAACAAAGTGGATGCAAATGGGAACAACAAAGTGGTAGGCCACGTCAAGTCACAGATCGGGGACAGCGCATTCTGAGGTGGGCAGAACTCGCCTACTATCTGCCCGGTCCATAGCTACATACCTCCAAAAGCTCAAGAACAGTGCGGCATAGAGAGAGAGCTTCATGGAATGAATGGGTCTTCATGGCCGAGCAGCTCACGTCACCAAGTGCAGTGCAAAGCGTCAGATGCAGCCGTGTAAAGCCCACCAGACACCACTGGACTCGAGAGCAGTGCAGACGTGACGAATCACACAATCCGATGGACGAGTCCGGCCAGGAGAACGGGACTCGCCTGACGGCATTGTAAAGTTTGGTGGAGGGGGGGGGGATTATGGTGTGGGGTTGGGCCCCTTAGTTCCAGTGAAAGGAACTCCCAATGCTTCAGCATACAAAGCCATTTTGGACAATTTCATGCTCCCAACTTTGGGGATGGCAACATGACCTGCGCACACACACCAGGGCACAAATCAAGGTCTATAAAGAAATGGAGGAACCCTGACCTCAACCTGATAGAACTGCGAGCGAGCCAGCCAGCCAGGCCTTCTCGTCCAACCTCAGTGCCTGACCTCCCACAGGCTCTCCTGGTCCAACATGCCCATCAACACACTCAGTCCTACACCTCGTGGAGAGCCTCCCAGAAGCTGTTAGAGCTGCAAAGGGTGGGCTGACTCCATATTAAGGGGCCTTTGCAGTTCTAGCACCAAAAGTTATGGAATGCTCTGCCAACTGGAATTAGGTTAGCTTCATCAACTCAAATGTTTAAATCAGGACTTAACACACTCTTGGTTTCAATTGCTTTTAACTGTACGTGAGTAACTCATTAATTTTTTCATATCCATTGTTTTTCTATAAATTGTTTATCCTCTGGGCGGCATGGTGGCGCAGTGGGTAGCGGTGCTGCCTTGCAGTTAGGTGACCCGGGTTCGCTTCCTGGGTCCTCCCTACGTGGAGTTTGCATGTTCTCCCCGTGTCTGCGTGGGTTTCCTCCCACAGTCCAAAGACATGCAGGTTAGGTGGATTGGCAATGCTAAATTGTCCCTAGTGTGTGCTTGGGGTGTGTGTGTGCCCTGCGGTGGGCTGGCGCCCTGCCTGGGGTTTGTTTTCTGCTTTGCACCCTGTGTTGGCTGGGATTGGCTCCAGCAGACCCCCCGTGACCCTGTGTTAGAATATAACAGGTTGGATAATGGATGGATGGATGGATGTTTATCTTCTAAATCAGTTCCTTTAACTTATTTGTTTTAGTGTTTATGTAATTTTTGTTCTTTGTTTAATGATTATTGATATTTGTTTGATTTTATTGTACAGCACATTGGTTTACACATATGGTGTGTTTAAATTGTGCTTTACAAATACATTTGGACTTGATTAGATATTAAAGCCAGTGTATTTAGAATGGGATGTCATTGAAGTTCACGTGTGTAAAGGCAGGTGTCCCAATACTTTTGGCAGTAGAGTGCATCTTGGGAGAAGCGTCCTCAGATCAGCGACTTTATTAGAAAGTCACGAAAGGTCTTACGTTGTGTTAAACCTCGAGCCACGAGTGACGTCAGACAAGGCAAACTCGAGAGAAATATTATTCAGTACAGGCTGCTATAAAGCCCACGCTTCAGTCTGGTTAGATTTAGGGGACCACGGCCTGCTGTGATTCGTACCGAGTCTTATGATCCTAAATGGCCGGTGGACTTTCAGAATAATCTGTCTGGTTTCCGTTATCCTTCTCTTTTTAAATTTGTTTTCACATCGGAGCTGTGACTTACTGGTCTCTGGTAACGAGTGGGTGCCCAAGCTCTTAATGGCCTTCTACCACTCAAGCTGTATGCTTAGGCGACATCAGCCAAATGTTCAGAACAAAGTGCTTGATCAGTTACATAGCGAGAGAGGAAGCGAGTGTGGCAAACCCTGAACCAGTCGTCAAAAATAGTAAAAGGACACAAATATGGCTTTCTCTTCTCAACAGAGCATTCGACCTTCTCCACACTGGGCCCCCCCCCCCCCCCAAATGCCCCTCTCCCTTATTCTTCAATTGGCTCATTCTTTTCCTCTGGTTCCTCAGATGGATTCTTCAGCAGGATTTCACGAAGTTCAGGAGTTATATAGTAGGGTCTTTCTGGAGAGCCGTCATTCCGCTCTAGATCCTCGCCTTTTGTCAAGCACATCAACATCGCAAAGACAGAGTGGGGGTGCCACGAAAAACAAACCAGAAGGCGGCCCACCGTGATGGAAGCAAAAGGCAATTAAAATGAGTTTTGGGAGTGGAAAACAAAACATGAGTGGGAAAGGGGGGAGAGAGAAAAAAAGAGACAGAAAAAGAGAAAATGTTAAGAGAGAATAAGTGAACATCATGTTATATAATATTCCATACTTGCACATTAAAAATAGGAAGAAAACAGCAAGGCCTAGAAATTACAGACAGAAAGCAAGAGAAAGCATTTTGTCAAAGAAAAACCATTGCCATGGCGGACGGGATGTCCATCAATGTCAGAACTGCACATGCAGCCGAGCGCTCCTGAACGCCAGCACCATCCACCAGTCGTCAGGGGTCAGCCCACCAGAGTGTAATGGCAGACCGCAGTGCGTAGGAGGGCAGTCACGCAACGCCCCAACATTACAAGATGCCCTTGACGTCAGTCACGTTACACCCGTCGCAGTTAACATTAGGGCCCTATTACATGGTGGTTAAGATTAGGGTTGTGAGGGTATCAGAGTCAAAAGGTACTGCAGGCTGCAGCTAGACCCTTCTCGCTCAGCCAAGGGTCACGGTTAGGCTGGGGCTCCTTCCTGGGCTTCTATTTAAAATTCTTTGCTCTGCTCATTTTTCATTCCATTCTCCGTTTTCTATCATTTCTGATAATGAGGGACGTTCAAAAAGTTTCCGTCCTTTTATATTTTCGTTGGACATCGGTGAAGGCGGGAGGGAGCAGTAGTAATTGGCTATGTCCGAGAGTGTCATGTGACTAAGTAGAAAAGGGACATGATTTGTTTTTTTAAATTCTTAACAAACAGAGTTAGGGAGGAAACTTTTTGAACGCCCCTC
>JANRMT010062829.1:52664830-52690448 GCA_026402145.1 Polypterus bichir lapradei
GGGGGGGGGGGGGGGAGAAGAGCAGGGACACCCAGAGTGCTTCAGGGGATGCAGCCGGCACTTCCGCCACACAGGGGCGTGTCAGCGGGTGATTGCCGGAACCAACCTGGAGCACATCCGGGTGATAATAAAAGGGGCCGCCTCCCTTCATTCGAGGCGAGAGTCGGGAGTGGAGTGGACTGAGCTTGCTGGAGGAGGCAAGGAGGCGGCCTGAAGAAGAGAAAGTAAGGCATTGTGTGGCCAGGACTTTGGGGACTTTGTGGTGCACTTTGTGACTGTAATTATTGTAAATAAAAGTGTTTGTGGGTGAAATGAACATCTGTGTCTGGGCCAGCCTCCACTATATATATATATATATATATATATATATATATAAAGCCAAATTCCACTGACTCACTCATCACAAAATCCACCAGACCACGAGGTCTTGGGACTTGAAATTTGGAATGTAGGTTACCCATAGGTGTTCGTTAAGAAACGGTTTTAAAAATGTTGTGGTCCAAGCGCAAAATTTCTTGTAGTTTTTTTAGACCCGTTTGTATGTCTGTCCGCTTTTCACGAGAGAACTACTTCACGGATTTAGATTGGGTTTTTTTTCCCTCTAATTTGCTTGAACATTCCGTTGAGTTTGCGACTTCTCTCATCGCGCGAAGAATCAGAGTTCGCTTATGGTACTGATTTATTAGCGCGAATCTGAGAGAGACTCATTGGGCTGCGGGACCCTCCTCACTCACGCATCTGCTTTGGGGTGCAACCTTAACTCCACTCAGCTAGCGAATGAGATAATTACTTCACAGGTTTAGATCTTTTTTTTCTATAATTTGCTTGACAATTCCGGTTGATTTTGCGACTTCTCTCATCGTGATAAGAATCAGAGTTCGCTTGTGGTACTGATTTATTAGCGCGAATCTGAGAGAGACTCATTGGGCCGCGGGACCCTCCTCACTCACACATCTGCCTTGGGGAGTAACCTTAACTCCGCTTAGCTGGTGAACGATTGAATTACTTAGTGGATTTAGATCGATCATTTGCTTGGACATTCTGGTTGATTTTGCGACTTCTCTCATCGCGCTAAGTGTCAGAGCTCGCTTGCAGGAGCGATATATTCACGCTAATCCGAGAGAGAGGCTGCGGGCCGAGGGGGAAGCGTGACGTCAGGAGTAGAGAGCTGGGCGGGGCCTCCTCACTGTCCTGTTTCACTAATACGCGGGGGGATGGCTAGTCTTATATATAAATGTCTATGCGTGGAAGTGTGTGTGCGTGTCTGTTTGTCTGTCTGGCCCGGAACTGTGAGGCTACAGCCTGAAGCTCAAAGAGCCAGCAAGGTGGCCGCAAGTTAACAAGTTGAAAGAAGAAAGAAGTGCGAGGTTACAGCATGAAGCGAAAGAAAGCGACTGTCGCCAAAGTGAAAACTGGTGAGGAAAGAAAACGAGAGAGAAACTCGCTTAGCCACCGATAGGCAAGGAGGGGCGAGCACGTCCGCAAAACTCAAGTGCCGACTCTGCGTTTCACTCTGCATCTGACGATTTCAATAGTTTCTTGGAGCCTGGGCTTTTTACAGCACAGCCAGTGTGAATATAAATGTTTATTTGAAAAGGTAGGTTTTTAGAGAATGGCAAAACATGTAGAAGCCTGGCGATAAAGGAAGATGGTTGTTTCGGTTAAAGCCTCTAGTATGGGGTAAGAATATATGAGGTCCTTGAGTTAGGAAGGAAGAAATTATTTTTTTAATAGATTAAGACTTGGGCGTGGTGATCTGAATCAATGTTGTCATATTGGAAAAGCATAAAACGGGGACATGTGAACAACGTGCTACTAAAGGAACAGTAGAACACTTCATGGACTGCTGCTATTTGAAAATATAGAAGGGCAAGACAAAAGCTAATTGGAAAATTCAAACAAAAGCCAATTTAAATATTTAAACCAAAATGACTCCCCTTTAGTAGCTTAAATAAGCTAATAATGTAAATCAGGATTAGGAGTCTTTTTAAGGTGTTTACTACATATTTAAAGATACTTAAATGCATCAAATTCTAGAAGTAACTGGTATCGATAAAGGTAGCGTCTCCGATCCAGCAGATGGCAGCATTGGACGATTACTGGATTTCCTGGCTTTTGACCCCCCCGCTCATGTTTGCGGATTTCTTAGGATTTGTTTGCTTTTAGGCTGCTCCCTCTCGCACCCGTTTTATTTTGCGATTCTCTTTACGATATTTGTAAGAGGCAAAGATCACAGCACCAATGGCCTGGTATGCCAAGTTCAGTTAGAAGTCTGTGAATTATCTGGAATGTACCGTTTGGCGAGTGCAGGTTGAGCAAACAGACACACACGGGCACACTGCATGGTGAAAATGTCACCTCAAGACAAGAAGTGAAGTCATGGCCCCCACATTCTAACGGGTGCCCCTAGGCCATTGATCTCTGGCGGGCCCTTCACCTAAGGTTAAGGAAAACGGGATACCCAATAGGACTTAAATGTGGGTATACAATTTAGTTGAAGATCTGTACAGTTGGGCGGTACGGTGGCGCAGTGGTAGCGCTGCTGCCTCGCAGTTAGGAGACCCGGGTTCGCTTCCTGGGTCCTCCCTGCGTGGAGTTTGCATGTTCTCCCAGTGTCTGCGTGGGTTTCCTCCCACAGTCCAAAGACATGCAGGTTAGGTGGATTGGCGATCCTAAATTGGCCCTAGTGTGTGCTTGGTGTGTTTGTGCGTGTCCTGCGGTGGGTTGGCACCCTGCCCGGGACTGGTTCCTGCCTTGTGCCCTGTGTTGGCTGGGATTGGCTCCAGCAGGCCCCCGTGACCCTGTGTTCGGATTCAGCGGGTTGGAAAATGGATGGATCTGTACGGTTCTATGACGCTAAGTTTTTCCATGTACTCCGGCATATTTGATATACTTTTCTAATGTAGGGTTTTCCTATAGGAAATTTTCCAACTAAAATAATGGCGGTTGTCGCAGGCCTCAATTTTCTTGCAAAAAGCCGGAAATTACGTCTTTTTGAAAATGGCGGCAATTTTGAAAAAAATCAAAACTCTTTATATCTGCAGAAATAAGTGATGTAAAATGTTTAATTTTTTTGTGTAGTATTTCTTATTTAATTGTGTTTAAAGCCATGTATAATTTAAGTTTATTGTTTATAATATTTATAAATAAAGAATATAAAACTATATGATACCAAATCAGCAATTAATATCAAACTTTGACCAGTGGAGAGGTCTACGTTTTATCTGGATTCATAAAATGTCAAAGCGAGAAAGTTGTAGAAAAATGTATGTAGAAATTTTTTGACCTGAAACTTTTTTTGGTATTGTTTTTAGTTTTCAAAATATTTTATGCTGAAGTTGACACTCAACGCTGTAGGATCAAGTCTTGCTTTCTGTTCATACGTTTTGTTTGTGCGTAATATCCACTCATCCCGCGCCGGCCCCCTTGGCTAGAGCCCTGTCAGCCCCCCCCGCCATGAGTGAAGTCCCTCTTTATTAAATATAGACAAAAGGTGTGGGGGGGGGGGGGGGTCTAAGAAATACCCAAGATCTTTCTACTTGGATTTTAAGTTTTTGTAAAAGGAAAAAAGTAAGCATAAGCTCCAAAAAGCTACATGAGAGGGACGAGGGAAGTGTGCGGGGCACAGAGCTGAACCTTTGATTGCTGTAACCAGTGTGTGCCGTTCACAGGAGGAATGGGACATACACACCTATGCAGGTTTCCATCATGTAGTCGTAGCTTTGAAAAAAAATTTCCACAAAAAGCTCCAACTTGGTCTTAATAAGTAAATGAAACTGGTGCGCCCAACGATAAGCCAGACTACGTAACCCGTCATTTACCACTGTGTACCAGTGTCACTGCGATTCACCAGTCACTTTAATGAGCTCCTTCTCAAACACCGAATATAAAGTACAGAAAATGTTCACATTTAAAATATATAATGAAAACAGAAACTTACAGAAGCAAAGGAACAGGGTGTCAATACACATTCCATAGACGCTGAAGAAGCCGTGAGCAATGAAGTAGGATGCCACTATTACTGTCTGCACAGAACAAAAAAAAACAAAATCAAGTTAAGAGTGGGATCATGGGGAGACCCTGAAACAAACAATCCAGCACACCAACACTTCCTCAAGCAGACAGTTTGGGTAACAAAGCCACGTGTCCTGTAAGAAAGAGAACAGTCTTCTCTAAGTCAGTCTGACTCGATTCTAATTCTTGTTTGTTATTCAGGTCTCATTAACCCAAATGAAATGTAACATTAAGCAGAAGTCTCCCTGGTCACGGATCATCCCTGCCAGTGCAGTGCGTTGGTCTGCTCACGTCCGCACTAAACTCGCATATCCGTGGCAGAAGATGGCCATATTAACACTCCCCTGACCCAGAAAGTGTCCACTAGAGTCGAAACCACAGGGGGGGGTTCATTTGGTTACAGAAAAACTTCTACCCTGTAAGACAGCAGGCAGCGACTGGCATCCTGGGGCCGGGTAGGTTTAATGGAAGGAATTCCAAATACACTAGGTGACAGCCTTATTGGGCTAGGTTCCACAACACAGACACCTGCAGTGCATGCTGGGAACTGTAGTCCCATGAGGCAGCCCTGCTGGGTTCCATGGGAGCCACCAGGAGGAGCTGATGAGATTTCCAATCCTTACATTTTGAGACTTCCAATCGACCTGGAAGCTATGCCCGCCCTAGCACCACAAGTACTGCAGGGTCCAAGATAAAAAGAGAGACCCCTCAAACTCAAGCAGGCGAGTGGAGGTCGGGTGGAAGAAGGACAAAGCTCCCCTGGAGGAAGAGTGGAAGAGGAGAGGGGACAAAGGAGAAGAATTGTGTTGATTTATGTCACTTTTGAAGCCTGTGTAGAAGGCATTTGGTGATAAGAAACCTTTTATTTATACCAGAACTGGCACCTGTGAGGTTGTGTCCGAGGTTTGGGGTCGGAATGTTGCTAAAAAAAAAAAAAATCTAAGATGGCATTCAAGAAAGAAAACTCACCAGAATTGGGACCCAGTAATAATTAAGCTGGGGTGCTGTATCCTTGACCAAAGATATCCGTCCCGAGAAGAAGAAGAAAGACAGCACTCCTGGAAGACAAGTTTAACATGATTTGTAAGAAACAACAGGATTACAATTACTGAACACATCCATCAGTGTGAGTTGTACAAAGAAGATGCGATACACTTTCTGAATACGGTTACCATATGAGATACACCTCTCAAAGTCTGTCCGATCTTCTGATTCAAATTAATAAGCTTACACAGAGAGGTTACATCCAGCATGATGGAAAAAACTATGAGCACGACCAAGTGGTAAAGCAGCTGTGCTGAATGGCCAACACCAGCACAGAGTGCTCGACATATGCAGTGCAACGATTTACGTATTTCTACAATACGAGCACAGAGAGGAGACGCCACTCATGGAAGGTAACGCTGGCAAGTCAGAAAAGGAATAGGAACTCGCCATGCAGGGAATTTCAGGTCCGTCTCCTTCCTGGCAAGTGCTCGTCCACTAGGACTTCGCTTTAGAGGTTACACTGCCGTGCTACAGAGTTCACAAGATAAGTGTGCTACACATAATCTTAAACACCTGCAGGATGAGCCTTAAATAAAAATGCAACCTGTTCTCAGGTGAACCTACCCACACTTCCAACGATAAGCAACTTCCCCAAGAAGAACAGGAAGTCTGTGACTTTATCGAGAACCACCACCCTGCAAAGACAGAGAAAACAAAAATCTGATGAGTTCAGCACTTGACTTTCTCTACATAAAGCACTGAAACTATTGCAGTCCAATGTGAACAAAGAAGACAAAGTCCTTATTGTCCCCGTGGAGCAAATCCAGTGGAGCAATAAAATCGCTCGCAATCAACAGGCGTCCTGCACTTTACAAAGCCCATAACCGCTTCAAGTTTCATTTGGAATGAGGGATTCTGTTCTGAGCTGCCATATCTGATATGCAGCCATCACTCCAAAGTGGTCCCATTGTACCCCAGGATACCTAAAAAATGTGCTGTCAAAATTATGACCAGATCATAATGAATTTCACATTTTTAATGTTCTGTATATGTATATAAACATATGTCTGTGCACACATATCTGATCCATGTCATTCTCCCTGTAGGAGAAGTTGTTTTGATGGACTTCCCATTTTAGTTTGCTGTGTGATTTAAGTGGCCGTGATGTTTATTGGAGTTATCACATCCTGACATACACACACCACTCTACACGTTGTCAAATTAGTGCTCTGCAAATCTCACAGTAGAAGTTCTGAGCCTGCCACAATACTTTCCCCACACGTATACATAGATAGACGGAGAAAGTAAGATTCTATTGTGGCGGACGGCTGGGGGTGGTACCCAGCCGGGATGCCCAGGAGGACCGGAGGAGGACTTATGTCTCCTCCAGACCACGAGGGGGGCGACCGTCCTTGTTGCACTGAGGGCCACGGGTGCAGAGCTTGGAAGCTCAACCCTGTAGGGGCCCGTGGTCACTGCCAGGGGGGGCGCCCTGGTGCCTGAAGAGCCCTGGACCTCAGTAATTCCACCACACCAGGAAGTGCCCATGAGAAGACTGGGGACACCCGGAGGGCTTCCGGGAGCGCAGCCGACACTTCCGCCACACAGGGGAGTGTCCGCAGAGGAGTGTCGGAGAGCAGCTGGAGCCCATCCGGGCTGCTATAAAAGGGGCCGCCCCCCTTCATTCGGAGTCAAGAGTCGGGTGGAAGAGGACTGGAGTCTGGAGAGAGGAGTGGAGGCGGCCAGAAGGAAGGCACTGGACTGTGAGGCCTGGACTTTGGGGGATCGGTGCTGGAGGCACTGGGTTGTGCACTAAACTAAATTGTAAATATTGCACAGAATAAATGTGTGTGTTAAACCGTTGTCCGTCTATCTGTGTCCGGGCCACGTTCCACACTCTCTCTTTCTATATTATATATTATCCATCCATTTTCCAACCTGCTGTATCCGAACACAGGGTCACGGGGGTCTGCTGGAGCCAATCCCAGCCAACACAGGGCACAAGGCAGCAACCAATCCCAGGCAGGGTGCCAATCCACCGCAGGACACAAACACACCCACACACACTAGGGCCAATTTAGAATCGCCAATCCACCTAACCTACATGTCTTTGGACTGTGGAAGGAAACTGGAGCGCCCGGAGGAAACCCGCGCAGACACGGGGAGAACATGCAAACTCCACGCAGGGAGGACCCGAGAAGTGTACCCAGGTCTCCCAACTGCGAGGCAGCAGCGCTACCACTGCGCCACCCTATTATATATATATCTGTCTGTTAAAAAAAAAAAAAAATCTGATGTCTGTCTGCTTTTCACGAGAGAACACTTCATGGCTTTACTGTAAATCGGGTTTTTTTCTGATTTACTTGAACATTCCAGTTAATTTTGCGACTTCTCTCATCACGCTAAGTGTCATAGTTCGCTTGCAGGAGCGATTTATTCGCGCTAATCTGAGAGAGAGGCTGCAGGCCGAGGGGAGGGGGAAGTGTGGTGTCAGGAGTGTGTTGGAGCGCACCCTGCCTCCACTTAAGCTAGCAATACCGGTTTATTGACTTAAGATTTTGTCCTCTTTCACTACAACATGGGTGAAGCCGCAGCGGACAGATAGTATTTCATACACACACAATAATATTTGCGAGTATGCAAATAAGAATTTATTCTTGTATTTTTTTTTTTAATTAATTATTGTATTACTAGGGGGCTCAGCCCCCCTGGTCACTTCGCTCGCCAACCCCCTACGCGCTAGTCACTTTCCGGGTCTGCCGCTGTGCTTTTGGATAAACACGAATATCAACTCTGGTCTTCGATATCTCCGTCTTTCGAAACTATTATCGCTGACAATTTGTCACGTGTGGTTTTATTATATATGCAAGCGTGATCTTTCGGATTCATATAGAAATCCAAGAAAAATTCTTTGTGTGTTTTTCAGATACATTTTGTGTAAAGTGTGATACTTTTGGACGTATGGATTTGTATCCATTATTAGCTGTAGAATTTCTAATACGTCCAGCTCTTTCGATTGTATGTTGCATCGCTTCTCCGTGATCATAAATATAAACCTGACCGAATTGTGGTTTCTTTGAAATTTAACTGGTCGTAGCTTTAATTGATACGGGGCCACAGATTCTCATAGCGTATGGTCCTGAATCGTGTAAATCTACATTTTGAGCACTGAATGATGTGAATGCGAACAGATTATTGTAGATGCGGATATTTTGCCTGTAGTGTTTGTGGATTTCACTTTCACCAAATCTTTTAATTCTCATGGATACGCCCCTTCATTGGGAGGAAACCCCACTTTTCCCCGATGGGAACGTGAATTAGACGATCTACATGTCTCCGACTTAAACTTTAAAGCTAAACAATATTGTGGTAGCATTAGAGCTAGTATTGTCACACGGAGAGTGCGTCTGACAAACAGGCAACACGTTGTCACAATCTGGCACAGATTCATTTTTGTGGTTCTTTGATAACGCGCTCAGAACCGCATGTTTTTAAGGATCAGGTAAAGTCATCCTGAAAAGGCACAAAAGCTTTACTCGGCTTCAGCTGAAAGGCATTTTACAGCCTCAGGGAGAGCTGGGATGTTCAGCGTGAAAGCCAATGCCACCTTATGGGACTTCTGGTCATTGGGCACATCAGACTTGCCAAATGCAGCTGCTGATCTCGTCACCAGACCGTGTCGATTTAAAAGACTGAAACTCGCCGGCCATGTTGCATGTGGGAGGAATCCCCCGAGGAAGACCGGAATAGTTCAATCAATTAGATTTTTATTCAATCACAGAGGAGTACATGGATTCTACACTACAAGGCAGAAGAGCAAAGTTCCATTTTTCGATCCACTTTTTTATAATTTTCTTCTTCCTCCCCCTTCCCCTTAATTTATCAAAAAAAAAAAAACCAAAAACATAATATTGTTTACTTAAGCATTTGATTTTACTACGCTAATAGGCCATCTGTTCTTATTATTTATTTTTTTACTTGTCAGATAGACCCTAAAGGAGGAAAGGTCATCTTTCCTGTGTCAAACAGACCAGGCGTTCCTTAAAGAAACTGGAAATTGTCCCGGGTCAGCTTATTGCACCGTGTCTTATGACAGACGCCTGTATGGATAACCTGCTGTTTCGGCAGAACGGCTTTGTCCGCCATTAGCCCTAAGTAGCTTGCAAGCAGTTCATTTTCCTTTCACACACATTTAGTGACCGAGCGCCGATCTTCCAGTAGAGTCCGGCCTGCTCCGTTTTGTGCTTCCTGATGGAGCTTGTGCCGTACGAAGGGCTAACAGGTACGGCGAGCTCAGTAACAATATTCTCCATTGTGTCTTGGTATGCAAGACATGAGACATCAGACAGACAGGTTTAGTGAGGCCTACAATGTCCACACTCCTTATTCCTCATCGCTGTAATGCATACATTGTATTTCTGGATTGAGCACTCATTGGTTGTCAGCTCTCATGCACACCGTGCTTACCCTGTGACCCCTGTTTGCGAGTCGTGGACTAGTCGGAGAGTCACGGGGATATCAGACTACACAAGCGGCCTTCAAAAAGGAGCCACCAACTGCCTTTAGCTCCCTGATGTTAAGTAAATACAAGCAATGACTGAAAAGGTCATCTAATGTGGCATGGCCTGAACACACACACACACACACACACACCATGGTTACTTTAACTTGCAACTTACCTGATAATGTTCCTCATCAGAAGGAAAAAGGCATCTTTGGCAGCAGTGCAAAAATTCTTTCCGTAGATTGCAATCTAAAGTAAAAACAAAAAAAAGGGCAAAACAGGACGTTAAGACAGAAAGATAGAACCCATTCATAAAACTCTCTCAGCCTTTACCGTCTAGTATGTGGAGGTGTGAAGATCTAAGAGCTCATCTGGATCTGGATGAATGTACTGCAGTGACACACAGTGTGTTACGCTGGGCATCTCACCATAACCAGGCCTGTTAAATAATCATGGTCAAAGTGGTGGGTGCGAACATTATGGAGGTTGAAGCTCACAGTGCGAGTGTCACCCTGGAATGTTCTTTATAGAGCCACCGAACAAAAGCAAAGTGACGCTGAACAAATCAGAAGCACCACCACTAAAATAAATACCTCCATCTGGGCCCTTAATGGGACTCCGCTGAAATCATACATACATTCTCAAGCCTGGGCGGAGTGGTGGCCCCGAGGTTAGGGATCTGTGCCGGTAATGGGTTCGAATCCCGTAAAATGCCAGAAGTGACTCTACTCCATTGGGCCCTTAACCTGCAATTGCTCCATCCCGGGTATGACGTTAATCTGCATGCAGTTCCTCCAATTTACAGGGAGAACTTGGGGGTTGGTGGCAGTAAAAACCTCAGTGTCCCAAGTGTGGTGCTGAGGTGCCACCCACTGCACTCGGGGTCCCAACCCAGGTGGTTCAGCAACGTGCCATCAGCATGTGCTCGCAACCTCTTTCTCTCTCCTCTTCTCAGGCCCACCTGGTCCTATTCAGAATCACTGTGGGGGCTGGCAGCCTATCCTGGCAGCACTGGGCACAAAGCAGGTAGCAAGCCTACAGAGGGCGCTAGCCTCTCTCAGGGATGCTTTTGAAATTCATGAACTGAAGGCAGGTGAACGTGGCCTTTGATAGATCCTTACCATGATGTAAGCGTTTCTGTTCAGGAACTTAATAAACTTCTCCAGACACCAGAAACAGCACTTAAGACATGCCAGGAGGAACTTGGTAAATTTGTTTTGGGTACCTGGGAGTAACAAAAAACAAAAAAAAAGTCTTGTAAGACGTGACAAATGCAAGTCTATTAATTAGACAATATTTCCATCACATGGTTTCTTTTACAGAGATAAAGCACCATAAGGCACATTACAGAGCAACTATGCATAAAAATGACAGGAAGTCACGATGGTTATACGAGTCTTCGTAGTGTAGAAGGGCACTCACTTCAAAATGTCACGGGAGGTTCGCCATGTGTGGCATAAACCTGCTTCTTCAACAGCAGAAGCATTGGCCGTGTCATAAAAACGGTCGTACATCTCTCTTTATTTATAGCACCACTGAAAACCCTTTAATATTTGGCAATTCCTCTCATTTTAAAATTTGCTTTCAAAATTTTAACAGGGACACAAGTGGGGCAGCCAAGGGGCATCCGGGAGGACTAGGCCGCAAGGTATCGTGACAGTTTCTCTTTTAATTTGTGATAATGCGAAATCCCCAGTGAATCAAGTCGCAGACATGACTGTGAGATGTCACACCGGGACTGGCTATGCCAATTGGGTGGTGGGGCTCTTTATTCTTTTATCCAGATCTGAACCAAAAAGTTTGTTCTTGGATTATAAATTGGTTGCTTGTTAAATATGTACAAGGAAGACAGAGGACACAGTATGGCAGTGGCTACCTTACAGATCCTGTGCCCTGGGTGCCCACTTGTTGACGGTGTTTACTGTGCATGTGCCCCCCCCCCCCATGTCTCCAGTTCTGCTGTGCCCAACCAGTACCACTCGTACCTTTGAGCTTGTGGTCCAGGTATTCCAGCAACACTCGGATGGTCTGCACGATAGCCAGAATGAGGGAGCCAAATGCCAAGGAGCCTGTGTGATACCTGAAAAGACAAATTAACATGCAACACTCAAGTTTCTTCAAACAGCTTCTCATGCTATGCATACTCATGTTTGAAAGACGTAAAAACCTTAATGAAAATGAGTCATACTTGTCTTCAGGTTGGACCCAAAACATAACTCATTAAAACTGTTACTAGTCCGTAGATTTATACTCAATTATGTGTCACGGAGCAAATTCCAAAGACCACCTAATTAAATAGATGTCACTATCATGCATAATACACACTGAATTACTAGGAAAACTCGCTGTGCTACCCGTCTAAGTAGTCAACATTGGCATTAGGGTTAATACAGTATATGCAGTGCACCACCTATTGGATGTATGGTATAAGGCATGCTAATTAATAAAATACATTACTACAAATGTTTGTTATGCACCATCTGTTGAAATGGCAGACAGACACATAGCAGCTGGATTGGCACACAGATATACAAACACTTATCCTTTAATTGAGTTGAACTAGCTGTGCTACCAGTCTAAGTCGGGTTGAAATCGAAGTAATCAACATGGACCTCAGCATTAACGCTTGCAGTGCACCATGCAAGGCATATGTTTCTGTTATATGCCATTTGGTATGGGGTTCATAAAAGCAGTGTGGAGGTTTGTAGCACGTCACCTGTAGGAATGACAAATGTAATGGATTTTACTACTACAAATCTTTGTGATCAGTGCAGGATTTACGTATAAGCTACACAAGCTATAGCTTAGGGCCCCCACCTTCTTGGGAGCCCCCAAAACAAATTGTCCAAGTGAGCAATTGTCATATATACTTAAATATACTACAGCATATCTGGACTTATAAAGGGCCCCATGTCTCAAATAGCTTAGGGCCTTATCAAGTCTAAATCTGTCCCTGTTTGTGATGTGTCATCTGTGGGAATGAAAAATGAAATGCATATGTCTCTGTTATATGTCATTTGTTATGGGAATCATAAAAGCAATGTTATTTGTTTATGGATGTGCCACCTGTTGGAATGATAAATGTAATGGATGTTATTACTTCAAATGTTTGTGATGCATCATCTGTTGGAATGATAAATGCAATGCATACATGTTTCTGCTATATGTCATTTGGTTAAGGTTTGTGGTGCGCCATCTGTTGGAATGACAAATACAATGCATTTCATTACTAAAAAGGCTTGTGATGCGCCACCTTTCAGAATGACACAGACATAGTCACCGGACAGATACAGAGACACTGGATATTTATCTGGTGGTCTCACTCGTATTCAAAATTTTTAGAAGCAACCTTGTTGGGTCATTGTGGTACGGCAACACTACTGCTATGGACCACAAACGCCTGCAGAGAGTGGTAAAGACTGCTGAGAAGATCGCCAGGACTCCACTGCCCTCCAAAGGAGACCTGCCTCGATCCTCAGGGACCCCCTCACCCACCCCCAACACAGAGATATTGGTATAGAGTATGAAATGCAGGACTTCCAGGCTAAAGAACTCTTTCTTCCCCAAGGCCATTAGACTCCTAAATAACTTCATTCTATTGACCTCACACAACTGTATTTGACTTGTCCATCACACACCTACCTGCACATTACACTTTATACTTCTGTTCTGTTTTTATACTTTATGCTGCCTTTGTTACTTATTATTATCTATGTTTATCTTTATACGCTGGTTTTGCTGCGGTGGGCTGGCACCCTGCCCGGGGTTTGTTTCCTGCCTTGCGCCCTGTGTTGGCTGGGATTGGCTCCAGCAGACCCCCTGTGACCCTGTAGTTAGGATATAGTTGGTTGGATTTATACGTTGGTCATTTGGTGTGGACAGCAAAGAAAGAATTTCATCGTACAGGGAAATGCATTTCCTTACTGTGCACATGACAAATTTTGAACGATTATTCCACACCATGTATATCTGTAAAATTGAATAAAATCTGAGAAGGAGTTTTAACAGTTCTACAAGGGTGCATTTGATACGCGTCGCACGTGTGTCATCGTGCTGCTCCACAGAGATATTTTTAGTTTTTTGGTACCTCAAAGCTCTTCCCATCGAGGAGAAGATCGGGGTCGAGGGGAGGTCATCGGGTTTCTTGAACGCCCAGTAGTAAGACGCAAAGGCTCCTGCCAGAGTCACTTGTCCAAGTGCAATGACAAAGTTGCAGCACCAAAAGAACATGAAGACATTGTAGAATTGGAAGAAGATGAGAAATCTGTGGTAAGGCGTCTCGCCACCGTAGAATGCAAACAAACACTGTGCCAGGGGACACTGCTTACTAATGTCAGAGGTGTTGAAGGTCTATAAAATAAAAAAAGGGATTGAAAAATAAAAAAAAATAAATAAAAACAGAGATTTAAAGGCCTGCAAATTGATTGCCCCCCCCCAGTTCAGCACTGGCTCCTGCTTTGTGTCCGATGTTGCTGGAATTGGCACTTTCCACAGAAGTCCAACTTAATAAATAAAAATAATAAAACTTTTCAGCAGATTGCGGCCAACAGAAATAGTGATTTTGACACTTTTGTGCACACAGTGTTTGACGGTTTCATGTTGGGAGAGCAATCTGCTGGACAGGCTGTAGAAGACGTTAATAGGACACGTTTTTCAAATCACATTTCGTACGTCAGTCGGGTTTCTGCCTTTACTCACCTCGGGATCACAGGTGGTCCGGGTGTAGTTGCACAGAGTCTCGTTGTCAAACACTTTGTAGACGGCTTCATTTGAGGTGGACAGAAAGCTGGCAAAGAAAAGGTCAAGGACGGTGGCACAAAACTGTCATTTCACCAAAGCCCACATTTTACTTCTCGGTTTACTACGTTTGCACAGTAACAATATCCGAGAAGCACTCAAAAACGTTTTGAACCGGGCCATTAAAGAGACACGGCTGGTAAAACCAAGCTGGTTTGTCAAGATAATCCCAGTAAAAGCGAACTCACTTGTTAGGACGGCCGCACATTCAATTAAATGCTTTACCTTTAACTCTTTGAGGGCTGAATAATTTTTTCCAGTTTTCTGAAAAGCACACAAAGCAACGGTTTCACACAGAAAAAAATCGATATAAAGCGTCTTTTGCCGCATGCCGTGGCTGGGGTCGGCGCCCGTTTGGCGATTCTGGCAGCATCTCATTGACCAGCAGGGATACGCGGCGGACCGGCTGCCTGGCTGTCTTCACGCAGCAGTGGGACACAATCTGGGCTTGTCATCGTAAGAGGTGGTCCTCACGGGTGAACGTTGGCGTAGGCACATTAGCTACACGGACATGTTCAGCACCACGATCAGCCGACGCTGGTCCCCTCACTTTCGTTTTCGATCCATCGCCAGATCACTTACACCAAAATCCGACAACTCAGAGTCCGACTCGGCGATACGATATGCCAACGGAGTATTTTGCTTTGCGCATTCGCTTTGGTCAGCCGTCAGATGTCGATGCCATGTGAACGGGTTGTTAGCTCTTTGCTACTCACACATGAGCAAGAAATCTCGACCAAATCAACAAAGCGAACCTTAAATAGAGTCGAACTAAAACAGAACGGCGAGATTTGTCACAGTTTACAGCCGATTACCGTCCTCTACCCCCGAATTTCGACAAAAGTCGACATCCGCCCTGAAAGAGCTCATGTAACGTCACTCTGCAGTAGCAAACCCAAAAGCCTCATCATTAGCACAGCGCAGCCAATCAGAATGGTAGTCACATGGGGTGCGGGCTGGCCAAGCGTGGCATCTCCTTGAACCTTCAGAGCCCAAAGTCGTGAAGCAGGAGGGCGATGGCCGACTGTTACGGTCAAGCCAGGATTCCACGCCTGGGCCCTGTTTAACCCTTAAACTGCCACATACTTGGGTTTAATGAACCACAATTCTTTTTTTTTTCTTTGCTGCACTTCTTAAGTAAATGTCACAATTCACAAAGAAAAAGTGAAATTTTAATGGAACACTTTTTTTTCCATGCAAAGAGCATCACAATTACTGCAACATGGATTGTTTTACACACTGCCAATGAACTGTAAAAACTATTAAACTACTGGAATAATATGTACAAAGTGCAACCGACACCATTGATGAAATTCAGTAAATCACCGAGCCAACTGCGCTTGAATTGGCTTCACACAAACACACCGAGGTAAGCGCTGATGCCAGCGGGCGAGTCTAGTGCAGCGGCTCAATCCCAGGGACACCGAGGCTGCAGTTCTGCCAGGGCTGGCAGCGGTCATGAGCTGGTTGCTCAACGAATGTATGGCACGGAGTTATCAGCTCCGGCATGCTGGCAAAGTGCACTGGGAAGCGACTATAGCCGGTTCAAGGGTTAAAATGCTTCTTTCATTTGTGTTCCCCGTATTTTCTGTAATTGTGTTTTGCTCATTTATTACGATTTCTCTCATTATGCAAAATCTGTTCTTTCCATTCTATTAAGTTAGGCTGTATAGTACCCGTGAGTGTGTGTGTGTTTTGCTGTTCTCCCATGTTCCTTGTATTTTGTGGGCAGATAACCCAAGAAGTGGGGCGCCTGTCCGTCACCATCTCCAGCCCCATAAAAGGGAGCTGGAAATTGACATTTTTGAATGTCGAGGGGGTTTCTGATGGCCAGTTGTGTTTTCCTTTTTGTACATCTGGCTGAAGGGCATCACGAGTGGTAGCGCTGCTGCCTCGCAGTAAGGAGACCAGGTTTCAAGTTCCAGGTCCTCCCTGCGTGGAGTTTGCATGTTCTCCCCGTGTCTGCGTGGGTTTCCTCCCACAGTCCAAAGACATGCAGGTTAAGTGCATTGGCGATACTAAATTGTACCTAGTGTGTGCTTGGTGTGTGTGTGTGTGTGTTCCCTGCGGTAGGTTGGCGCCCTGCCCGGGGTTTGTTTCCTGCCTTGCACCCTGTGTTGGCTGGGATTGGCCCCAGCAGACCCACTGTGACCCTGTGTTAGGATATAGCAGGTTGGATAATGACTGACTGATCTTAATTATCTTGTTTGTTGGCTTTGTCCGTCACTCAAAGGCTCAATTAAGATGGGTGGCGTTTAGTGAGCTCTACCGCCCTCCTGTGGTAACATTTAGGTACTGCACCTGTAATCAGTTGTAGTATTCACGCTGCTCACTTTCGTCCAAAGTCGGGACTTTTAGCCCAAGGTGGTCCGAGGAAATAAAATGATTAAAAATGACAGAGTGGACCCCAGCAGGACCTCGCAATCGACTTAATTGGATGGATTCCTAATTTATGTACTTTTTTTTTTTTTACACCACCATAGAAAATTTTTGAATAATGGTAACATTTAATCCTAAATATTAGAAAGCCGAAAGGGTAACAAACAACAATACTCCGCCTTCACCATCTTGATTTTCTACCGAACGTTATTCATGTTTTAAAAGAAGCAAACAAATAAATAAGTCATTATAATAAAATGAATAAACAGAAAAACAATATTTCAATTTCAAAATTGTATTGTGTAATAACCAGGGCCGGATTTTCCTATAGGCTAACTAGGCTTCAGCCTAGGGCCTCAAGTTTAAGAGGGGCCTACATTCAAATTATTAGCAATTTGAACAAACTTAAAAATGAGAGGTGAAAGGGCCTCATAAGTGGAATAGCCTAGGGCCTCTTTTCATCTAAATCCGGCCCTGGTAATAACGATAGCACTGCTGACTCACAATGAGGGGACTGGGGTTCACATCTGGGTCCTCCCTGTGTGGTGTTTGCATGTTCTCCCCTTGGCTGCGTGGGCTTCCTTAAACACTCCAAAGACATGCAGGTTAGGTGGATTGGCGATTCTAAATTGTCCCTAGTTTGTGCTTGGTGTGTGGGTGTGTGTGTGTGTGTGTGTGTGTGTGTGTCCTGCGGTGGGCTGGCACCCTGCCCGGGGATTTGTTCCAGCCTTGCCCCCTATGCTGGCTGGCTGGTTATGGAAGACCTCGACCCTGTTGGAGTCCCTGCTCTTTAGACCCACAAAACCCTAATTTGTAGGACATTTCTAGACCAAAGTAAAGCACACATTGTAGTATTTCAAATATTCGATGCAACTCTTCTCCAGTATTATGTACTTCTACCTCATGACGTCAATCATTCCATTTCTTATGAATAACAGAATTTTGGGTGGCTTATGCCATTTCAAATTTTTTTTTAATTTATTATCATTAGTTTCTGTCTACTTAGGACGTTGACACACAAGCAAAAGGATACACAGCAGTGATGGCCCAGTAGGTAACGACCAGTGACAGGAGGGCAAAAGTCAAGAGTGGATAAAATAAGGAGGACATGATGTGTCCAATCGCCCTGCAAAAGATGTTAAAAAGAGAGAGATGGTCAACACGGAGATGTTCATGTGGTATAAAGCACATCAGCACCACCACCAGGATATCAAACTTTCACAACCTGCTGGCTTCCTTGATCAAAGCAATAGCAATGCAGATCCGCTTGCGCAGGAAAATCAGAAGCAAGATGATGACCACCTCCACAATGCATAGGATAATCACTGCAAAGCAAGAAGGAGACGTATTAAAAATGGCTAGAGATGACCAAGCGGCAGACTACATAGAGCAGCATGGAACGCACAGGAGCAATGGCATCTTTAGTTAATATTGAATCTTTAACAATCTACTACAAGTATATACTTAAACGATGCTGTAACAATAAATTATTAAAACAAAAAGGAAAAGGACTGAAGGGAACTAAAAGCCTAGGCACGCAAGGCTTTTGCCTCATTTTAGAGAATCCACTAACATTAATAATTACGAAGGTTAAAATGAAGTAAATGAGTGATAAACACCCCCTTCAAAAGGGAGGACAAACCAATGGAAAAGCCTGAACACCCCCATTATGGAGCGGCGATAAGATCAATGGGAAAACTCTGAGGACACCCCTATTCACAAAGCGCTGTTTAGAATAATGGGATTACTGGCGGCCGTAGCCGATTGGTTAAGAGGATACAATTCTGCATATTCAGAGTTAGATGACAGGATGTATTACAGAAGGTAATGATAATAGAAAAGTACAAAAGAGAATGAATGGTTGAATGAATTGCTCACTCCACAGACTCAGACATTTGTGAGTATCTATGTATAAAGAATTGTTCAGCATTCTCTTCTGGACCGGAGTGAAGAACGTCTTTGAAAACAGAGAAAAGGGTTTTCCACAACAGGGCAGCTGTGGCAAATTCACCACAGAGAACCTTCACCAGTAGCTGAAAATTTACAGCACAACTAAATCTCCCAGGCTGTCCGGCCCATCTGATCATTAAGACCATTTTAGGTAGGACACACTCCCCCCAGTGCCTCCTCCGAGGACCTCAGACTGGGTTCAAAATTAGAGTTTTACAACGTCCTACAATTTCATCCAGAGCTCCTTTTCAACTGCTGCGACTTCCACTCTCAGGGGAGGATTATAAAGCTGGCATCTACCAGGCAGGCTCACCCAAACACTCATTAGTCCAAATTAAGAAGCGCCATTGGCACCCAACATCATTTTAACATTCTACTGATCAGTCTTACGGGACGCCATGCATCAAGAAATACTTTAAGGGTTTCATCCATCTACACTCACTTACCTGCTCATACTGTACATTTTAAAGGATTGGTGCCCATCCTAGAGTCAGGGGGGTCTGACTTGAGTGCACAACACTGCATTGAGGAGCATCCCAATTTAAAAATGAAAAAGTGGGGAAGGCAACAAACCCATCAGCAAAGTCTGTAGGCCCAAGTGCCAACCGCTTAGTCATCCGAATAAGAAAGAAAGAAAGAAAAAGGAAAGATCGGGAGTGTGCGCCCCTCGACTTTCTCGTATACTTGTATAGCCACTTCCAGTTGCATAATATTTCTCAAATATCATCTCTTTGACTCTCATCTTAACTAATTGATAATATCAATACACAATCATTTCTCTCTCTCTTTATATAAAAATATTTTCGCACTTTGGGAGGTCGAAAACGGTGGTGGAATTTTGCACGTAATCTAGATAATGCATATGTAATCATGACAAAGTAAAAAAAAAAGTTATAGGTCACCTAAAAACATATATAATACTAAAAAAGTTTTAATAAATTGCGATAGGTAAAATCGCATTTAGCTACATTTAATGACGGTGGAAATAAAATAAAATCTATACATATAAAGGAGAGTTGGGATCCGAGAGACTGTGTTTGTGGAGGGATGGAGAGTTAAGGCGGGTGGGGGAGTCGCGTGATCATCTCCCCTCCCATTCACTTCATTTCGCTCCGAGCGGAGCTCCGTAGCCGACGCCGTCTTGCCGTTCTTTTTCCTTAGTGTTTAGTCCTCTCTCCTTTTCGGATTTACTGTTTACTAGACGCAGTACTTACTGACTAGTATTTTTTCCTTTAGTGTTTAGTAGACGTGGTGTGCTGGTGTTCCCGGCGGTGTTGCGGTTTGCTGTTACTTTTTACTTCGTTTTTGTACTTTAGTGTTTAGTAGACTTTCACTACCAAAAATGTTGTATATAAAGAAGCTCTATAAGTCGTATGTAGATACATAATTATTCCAACTACAGCGACTGCACAAAGCGCACGAGGTCTGCTAGTAAATAAATAAACTTAATCACAAGAAAGACTATGGGGTCGTAGCAACTTATCGCTCCCATCGCAACTTTATATTTACATAGCACGTTTAATGTTTACGCGTTATCGTTAAACTGATAATGTATAAATTTAAATAAAATTAATAGCTCTTATTATACAGTTTTTAATATCATATACACATTTATATTTCCATGATGATACAAAAAATTGGGATGGTTGTTTAAATAAACTACTACTTACGGTTGAGTAATTTTTCTCAAATTTCATATCTGTTTGCTTTTTATCATTACGAATAATAACAAATTAGTTTTCTCTGATTTAATTCTTACTTTGTCTTTTTTCTCTTTCTTCATCATGTAAAGCACTTTGAGCGACATTTGTATGAACATGTGCGACAGAAATAGATGTTGTTGTTGTTACAAATATCCATCATATCTGTAATTATAACCATAGTTTAGTTGGAAATTCACAGACGTATTCAGTTCAAGTACCAGAAGTGGCCCAAAAGTTGATAGGATTCCTTAGTTTTGATATAAAGCAGGTGTACAAAATCTCATTGACCGAGGGCAAAGCGTTTGAGTTATCGCATTTACAGACAGACAGAATTTCAGAAACGGTATTTTCGGACTTGGGAAGGTCTAAACCGTTAAGATTCATCAAAATCTCGAGGTCAAATTTTTTCACGATTCCTATATATGTTCTCTATACTACATATACGAGAAAGTAAAAAAAAAAAAAAAGTGGGAACAGAAATGCATACGGATAACATCTCATACCTCACCACAGTGGGTCACAAGAAAAAAAAAGAAAGAGAGAAGAAGGCCGGATGAGGTGCAACTCACAAAAAGCCAACCAGGTCTGGCGCAGCTGCAGGTAAACAGCAAAGTCCGTCTGCAGGCCGAGGTCCTTAATGCTGACATCCGCTCCAGGAGTGCCTTTCAGAGCCGCGTACTCCATGTAACAGTGGAATATGGCTGAAATGACAGGACGTAAAATTGAGCAGATGACATTCCATCGATACGAACTTCAAGCAGATCAGGACGTAAATGAACCCAGCAACTGCTGGCTTGCCGAAAATTCTGAGTAGGTCACTCGCCCAAGATAAAGAATGTGACAGTTACATCATGCCCAAGGGAGGGTCCACTTTAAAAGGGTTAAATAACAAAGATGGACTTACAAGGCTGTTGAAGAGCAAATGCCATGCAAACAAAAAGGATCATGTCATGAGCTGCTTAATACAAGCCAGGGTCACGGGGGTGCTGGGGTCTTTCCCAGTTAGCACAGGGTACAAGGCAGGAACAAATCCTGGACAGGGCACCAGTCTACCACAGTAAATAGGACTTTATAAATGTTAATTTTAACCGAAGCATCTAGTGCAACGTTCTATATCGTTCTCTTGCGGATAAGTCGGGATTTGATTTCACCGTACATTTTCCAGTATTTTAGAATGTCGGTTGTATAAGTCGAATGTGGAAAACTCATGCTGTTGGTCCAAGAGGTTACGATATGCTAACTAAAGCCCACCTGAGAGAATAGCCACGGAGCACATGGCCTTTCTTTTCTATGTATTGTGCCTACGTGACCACACGGTAATACCCAAACTATTCCAAAGCAACGTGTGCATGGATTTGTGCATCTCACGCCCTCATACACCTTTATCATAGGAGCATCCCTTATCTACGATGGAGTGTTCGATCAGAAGAAAATATGAAGCCAGTATTACCTTAAAAGTCGATGAAGTTGTGAAAGAAATTGGTAACAAAATTTGATGTGTCTCAGAAACTGGTGCGAGATTGGAGGAGGCAAGATGATGTAAAAAAAATTAATTGTTGTATTGTTCAACGGGTGTATAAGTCAGGTCTGATTTTATGATCGATTTTTTGGGTTTCAAGATGCGATGTATACGTGAGTATATACGGTAATCAGAAGCCTCTCCAGTAAATAACGTGGTGCCCCCTCTCTGTCACACAAGATCTATGGACAGGAATTCAAATGCAATACACTTTTGAATGACATTTTAAAAACGGACATAAACCAACGACCGATTGGCTGATATTTAAAATTATGACCCGATATAACTGTCCCAAAATGAAATGCACCACCACGTACACATGCATCGCAATGCAGTCAACACGTTTTAATGTTAACGTGAATAATCTGCCATATGCTCTGCCGTCGAGTAATGAGGGAACCACACTGCCGACACAGCATACTCATTTCTGTTTTAAAAAAAAAAAAAAATATACACGTGTGTATTTGCTTGGCTGTGTAAAAACAAAGCAAACATCCATCCATCCATCCATTATCCAACCCTAACTACAGGGTCACGGGGGTCTGCTGGAGCCAATCCCAGCCAACACAAGGTGCTAGGCAGGATCAAATCCTGGGCAAGGTGCCAGCCCACCGCAGGGCACACACACACACCAAGCACACACTAGGGACAATTTAGGATCGCCAATGCACTTAACCTGCACGGGAGGAAACCCACGCAGACACGGGGAGAACATGCAAACTCCACGCAGGACGGACCCGGGAAGTGAACCCAGATGGCTCTCCTAACTGCGAGGGGACTGCAGAGGGGACTGGGCGGTCTCATGGTCTGGAATCCCTACAGATTTTATTTTTTTCTCCAGCCGTCTGGAGTTCTTTTTTGTTTTTTCTGTCCCCCCTGGCCATTGGACCTTACTCTTATTCGATGTTAATTAATGTTGACTTATTTTGTTTTCTTATTGTGTCTTTTATTTTTCTATTCTTTATTATGTAAAGCACTTTGAGCTACTGTTTGTATGAAAATGTGCTATAGAAATAAATGTTGTTGTTGTTGTTGTTGCCACCCACAAAGCAAACACACTTTTTAAAATTCAAACAAACAGAACACGGTGTGAGAACACTTAGGAGTGTGCCATAAAAATCAGCGGTCACTACGACACGAGGGAAGAGCTGAAGGAACCCAAAGTCAATTTTCTACATGTACTAACCGGGGTACCCACATGTTGCCTGGGGTGAAATAAAGCGGATATACGGTCAATAAATGGGGGGCATGGGGAGGGGCAGGGATTAACCCAAATCTAAATTTTCCTGGCTAAACCCACTTTCTGTACCCGTGTCAAGGACCAACAGTTCCTCCAATGGCCACTTTCCCTAAAGCAGCACAGGTGCGGCCACTAAATAAAAAATACTCCAAGGGGAAAAATTTCAGGATTATTTATATCATTTAAAAAAAAAAAAAAAAAACACAAGATATTTAACAAAACAAGCAACATAAAGTAATGGCTGAGTGTGAAGAAGCACAACAGGCATAAGGAGGAGCTGACGAGTGTTAAAAACGTCACTACGAGTACATACCGTATCCCACAACAGCAATGACAAGGACGATCATAATCCCGACCATGATCCCAGCCAGGAAGCGCATCAGCACAATGAAGAGGAGGCTGGTGATCATTGCAATAAGAAGAGCACTGCGAAGAGAGAAAAGTCACTTCATACACAAACAGGAAAAGACCTTCCCCTGACTTTCTTTCATTCAATCACTGCTAAATTAAGATAGGCTAGGTCATAAAAGTTATCCGCTTTATGTCTCATGTGGAAACCTGGTGTGTCTGCGGTCAAAGCGGTAATGTGTCGACCTTCATCAGTCAGTTTCTCGTTTTCTAAGACTTCAACATGGCTGCTCCATTCTCTGCTTACACCAAACAAGAACAGACGTTTTCTTCTTAGGGCATAAACGTCTGGGACGCTGGACCGAGTGCATTCAAAAGCAAGGCAGGTGACAATGTTGAAAGCGGAGGGACCTTCATATGCTCTACCGTAATTAATGACTCACCCTTGTAAAGTGCGAAAAAAGAAAGTCTAAAAGTTAGAACGCAGCCTAATCTGACCCAAGACGTCGTTTCTGCAGATCTTTTAGACCAGGGAACTCCAACTCCGGTTCTGGAGGGCCGCAGTGGCTGCAGGTTTTCATTCTCGCCCTTTTCTTAATGAGTGCCCTGCTAATTAACTTCTTTTGAATTCATTTTAATTGACTCGCTCTTGAAGACTCAGACTCATTAATTGTTTCTTTATCCTTATTTAGCAGCCAAACAATAAAAATGAGCCAAAACAACTGGTGTCCATCATACAATATATGAAAATAAAGAAAGGTGAAGGTCTCAGGAATGTCGATCTGCTCAGGTCCATGAAACACTTTAACAGAGCTGCTCTTAGAAAGAGAAAATCGACAATTTTGAAAATGTCTGCTAATGAACCACGAGCACAGCAACAAGCCGTGGAGTTAAAGAACGAGTTTAACTAACAACGAGACTCGGCGCCTAATGAAGCAACTGGTTGGAGTTTGAGGCCCTGACTTCTGTTGGTCACACACTTCACATTTCATTTCCGTTTAAGAAAAAAAAAAAAAAAAAAAAAAAAAATGAAGCAATTCGGAGTTTCTTCATCGTTCCTCTGGGGAACATAACTTAAAAAAAAAAAAAAAAACACAAGTCAATTAAAATGAATTCAAAAGAAGTTAATTAGCACTTTAAAAACAGTCACGGATTAAGAAAAGGGTTAGAATGAAAACCTGCAGCTACAGCGGCCCTCCAGGACTGCAGTTTGAGATCCACATTTTAGACAGAAAGTTTTGTTTAGCATTACATTTTTTTAATTTATGTTAAGTATGTAGGGAGTGTCACAGATCCTCCGAGGTCAAAGGAAGGACTCAGCCCTGGCCAGAGCACCAGACCACCCAAATGCCAAGTCACACGTGTAATTTTTAATCATCAATGAACTTTAATATGCAGGTCACTAGAGTTGGAGAGGAAACCATTTATAGGCAGGGCAAGAACGGGCATCTCCACACAATCAGCAAGAGGATTCAAACCCAGGATGTTGCACTGATGAGACTGGGCTGGTCACCATGCCACCATGCCACCCCAGTTAATAAAACATTGTTACTACATGGTAACCATCCTGCAGTCATACATTTAAATGTTAACCCCATATGCAGGCACATTAAGGGCACTGCTGGCAATAGGGCAATACTCACAGGAGAATCCAGTACCAGGACTTGGTATAATCCTGAAAGATCTTCATAGCAACTTGTCGGGCATCCTGCACAATATTTGCTTTTCTGTTACAAACAGAAAAAAGAGCTAAGCTTACAAAAAACGCAACAAAAAACCATGAAATCCACCAAAACAAAATGCTGAAGCATCCTCCCCACTGTCAGAAGATATTCTCAGGGATTCTAAACCTTATCTACAGTGCGTGGACTCCACTACCTCCACAGCAACACCTTACCCACTTAACTTACCTGGCCCCTTCTAGAAGATCAGTGACATTGCGGGTTTCCCCAAGGCCATCATCAAAAGTGGTGTTACTTCCAACGGCAACCCTGCCTTTTGTGATATTCAGCGCTGGGAAGCATCGTTGGGAGACTTCAGAAAAAGAGAGGAGACAAAGGCACATAAAAAAAAGGTGGCCCGTGAACCTAAAACTGGAATTACCTGAGAATAAGGAATTCATTTCACATAATATATACTGTATAATTTATAATATATATATATATAAAAAAAAAAAA
>JANRMT010062829.1:52700448-52719690 GCA_026402145.1 Polypterus bichir lapradei
CGATTAAAATTTGTCTATGCGATCTTTTGGCTTTTATCCATCAGTCTTCACAGGGTCCCTTTCTCCTGACCAGGCTTGCCAGAAGGATGAGCACATGACAACATCTCTGAAGCGCACATTCACAGTATTTACATCAAGACACATTGCAGCATTCGTCTTCACCACCTTCTACTTACCGGCTGGGTGAACGAAAAAGGTTTGCAGAACTTTTTGTAGTACAAGAAGTCCTTGGGATTGCTGAAGGCCTTGACCAGAGTCAGAAAGCGGTCTGGACAGGTCTCCACGCAGATCTGTAGAAGTGACACACAAGGACACAGAACTTTAAAAATGGCTCTTTTGAAGGTGGACACACAAACTTCTGCAGAGCCTCACATCCTTTCAAGAAAAGCGATTAAAACTGAAAGCAACTACAGCTAGGGATAGGCACTGCCAACACATTTTTGACCCTTTGATTGGTGGAAACCATACATGCACAGCCAACTGAAATCTTACTCGGGGTGTTCAGTTGTACATTTGGGAATGACGACATCGTGCCTGCGCAATATTAAACTTTATCGTCATTGCGTCACTGAAGGGCAGCAAACAATGGAGATTACAATGGTGTTCAACTTAACACAACATACAGCTAAATACATTTTAAAAGTTGACTCAACTTGAGGTACATTATCCAATATTCATTAATCCATTCATCCATTATCCAACCTGCTGTATCCTAACACAGGGTCACGGGGGTCTGCTGGAGCCAATCCCAGCCAACACAGGGCGCAAAGCAAGAAACAAACCCCGGGCTGGGCGCCAGCCCACCGCATCTATCTAATATATAAAAGTCAATGTGTGTGTGTTGCAGTATCACATCCGAACGGCTGGAGCGATTTTCATGAAACTTGGTACATGGGTTCCTCATTGGTCAACTAAAAACACCGTGGGGTGAAATCAATCCTAACCCACCCCATTCGGGGGGGAGGGTTTGAGTGATCTTTTGGTCTTGTATGCATGTTATCATCTAGTTGACCACCAGAGGGCGAACTGGAGGTGACTGCGAGCATTCTTTATGTCTGAGCCCCACCGCCCAGTGCTTTTGAAATTTAATCGAGTTGGCCAGTTCTGAGTGTCCACTGGATGATGACATCCATACATACAAGACCTCAAGACAAGCACATTAGGGAGTCTTAATTTATTTTTAAAAGTTGTGTTTTTTTTTTTTTTAAGTTATAGTTTTCTCAAACTATTAAAAAAAAAAAAACACTTTATTTCCCTCCCAGGCAATGCTGGGTATTTCATTTAGTAGACACGAAGTACTGCGCACACACATGACATGTTCATCAAGATGGGTCTAACTGCAGACCTCCAAAGCTCCCTGATTCAGTTGCTTGGCTGGATAGCCAATGGGATTGCAGGTTTTGGTCACCTGGTTTACTTGAGTCTGGGGGGGGCCCCCCCCATCTTAACCACAGTGTAACCAGGCGTTATAATGGACATTGTAAGAGACAGCAGGCAGCTTTTTCAAGGTCACTGCATCCCCCAAAACGCTAGATGGCAGCTCCCCTGAAGCGCAGCGGTGCCCCGGATACCTGCAGGGCACTATGGGGCATGGAGTTCGGTAACATGGGTACCGTCGGTGCTACCAGGAGATGCTGCAAACCAACCAGAGGAGTCCCGTCTCATCCATAGCCCAGAAGTACTCCCAAGTCACGAGGACGGAAGCCCCCCAAATACTTGTGGGCTGAAGAAAGGTCAAGTTCTCCATCTGATCCGGAAGTGCTGGCAAGTCATGTGGATGGAAGGACAGAAGCACTTCCAGGGTCAAAGACTATTTAAAGGACTGCTGTGAACTCAGCAAGCAAGCCGGAGCAACTTGGCACGGATCCATCATTGTAGAGTACTAGAAGAATATAAAAGATCCCGATCTGTACGATTCGTTTGAAAATTAGACTGTGGACGTCCAAGATCGATCACAATCGAAAATCGTCAGATCGCACCCCTTGTTATAATCCTCTTCTTGGGTCCCAGAATGGTCTCAGTTTTCTTAATTTTGGGTCCTCAGATTATAAAAGTTTAAGAACCCCCAGTCTGGGGCACACCATGGCTGCACAGAACAAACCTGAGACTTTAATACAATGAGGCCACCCCCATGCATTGCGAAAGGACAAAATTCCACAGTTAGCGGATATACTTGTGACAACCACGAGATTAAAAAACATACAACGCTTTTCAAAATTCTAATAAACGTGATTTTAAGGCAAAATAAAGCGAAACACAGAAGTCACGGTACAAATGGCCACAGGAGGCCTTCCCACCTGAGGTGTTGGACACTGAAACTCCAGCAAGACAAGGGGACTGGCACACTTCATAATGTTGAAATAGAACAAGAAGGGCATCTTCCTGTTTAACAAAACAAAACAAAACAGTAGGCATTGGGTCACAAAGGTGTGGCCAAGAGTAACAGTTTATGCTTTTATAAAAATAACATGGATACAGAGAACTGAGCCCAAGTCTGTAGAAGGGGATAATCAAGATATACTCACTCCAGGGGAGTGCCAACCTGGCCACAGAACTTCCCCTCGCTGTTGGTTGGGTAGATCACCTTCCTGGGATCGCCATGGGACCACGCTAACACAGACACAGATTGTTACAGACTTTTAGACAAATGAAGATCCCAAAACCGCACACAGTAAATGTATGAAGACTGACCGATTCCCAGACGCGTACAAAGCTTTGCAGGTTTGTTTCTAATAAACAAGAAAACTCTTCTTATCAAAAATAAAGAGACAGCGACTTACCCACAAGGCCCACGGCAAAGTACCCAATGATGGCAAGGATGAAGATGATGCAGCAAATGATGTCTGTGCAGCCCCTTAGAACAAAGCAAAAAATAAAGAAATAAAAATAAGGCAAATCTTAGGCTCCACCCACATTTATACATTTTTCACTTACACTACGGGGCACTGCCCCCTCCTCGCTTCGCTTGCCAACCCCCGGGCGGGCATTACACACTAGCCACTTTGTGGATCTGCCACTCACATATGGGGAAGCGGATGTACAATTTAAACAGATTGTTGTTTTCATGGGAATTGTTACACGTGAATAACAGACGAACGATTTTACATTACAGTGAGTAATTAACCGTTGTGATAGACGACCAGAAACTCTGCCCTGCCGGGATGCCTGGATAAAGAAGGCACCGGGAGAGCGGCACTTCTTTTCCCTGGGTACCTGGCCGGTCCTTGATCCCTGGGGAACAGGAAGTGCTGACAGACCGGGGATGGTTTGTGCCCGGAGCTCTTCCGCCACACTGGGGAGTGCTGCCGGTCATCAGGCACCTGGAGCACATCTGGGGCAGAATAAAAAGGGGCCGCCTCACTCCAATCAAGGAGCCGGAGTCGGGTGGAAGGGACGGAGCTCGCGGGAGTGGAGGCGGCCAAAGGAGCCAAGGACTGTGAACTGTAAATATTGTATGTAATTGGTGTGTGGTGGACACTGCGTTGTCGTGTCTGTCTGTGGCCAGGCTATTTCTTACACTGTTGTAAAAAAATAGTGAAACGTAATAAATTGAAAGAAAATTATAGAGGGGCGGAGTGGTGGCTCTGAGGCTAAGGATCTGCGCTGGCATCCCGAAGGTTGCCAGTTCGAATTCCCATCACTGCCAAAAGAGATCCTGCTCTGCAGGGCCCTTGAGCGAGGCCCTTAACCTGCAGTTGCTCCAGGGGCGCTCGCTGTACAATGGCTGACCCTGCACTCTGACCCCAAGGGGTATGCAAAAAGATGCATTTCACTGCGTGTTGTCCTGTATAACTATGTATGTGACAAATAAAGAACATTATTCGTGGCATTATACATTTTTGTTTTGTTTGGCTTTGAAATTAACACGCAAATACTTTCTAAAACTTTCACTTTTACAGTGGTCACGAACGTTTCTGAACACGTACAAAAATTGGGTTACGATCAAAAAGTTTGCATCTGTTTACGACCACACGCTCTGGTGTGGAACAAACAACACTGGCGGCCAGTTTCCCTGCGCGCCAATGATCTCCCACTCTCCGTTTCCCATTTTCTTTTGTTTGCGTATACAGGGCCTAACAAAGCAGCCGATATCGCAAAAGGAGTTACAATGTTAACCAAACAGAGGCCTCAAGTGCTGGAAGAGGCGGAAAAACTGCTGCTAGTGTGGCTGAACGAGAAGCACCTGCAGGGAGGAGGATAGCGCAAGCGAGGCGATCATATCGAGAAAGCCAGGAGGAGTCATGGCAATGTGCGGAAACAAAAAAAATCCTTCTTTGAGTGGCGAAGGTGAGGAATTGAAAGCCAGTAGAGGATGGTTTGACAAGTTTCGTAAGACAAGTGGCATTTCATTTTCTCTTCCCTGTAATTAAAACTGAAAAAAATGTTTACAGCGAGTGGTTCGTAAGAATCTCACGCAAACTCTTACAATGTTAGTTTTCTCTGTTATTCAATGTTTTTACATTTAGTTTACTATTACACTGTGCATTCTATGGTATAATTAACTATTTTTGTGCTTAAAAAAAAAAAAAAATACAGTGGTACCTCGGTATACGTCCTTAATCCGTTCCAGATCCTTGGACGTATACCAAACACATTTTTCCCATAAGAAATAAAGGGAAAATGATTAATCCGTTCCCGTGAAAAAAAAAATCCTATTGTTATTGGCATGTTATACATTGATGGGGTTGTATAAAATAATTTAAAAACACTGCTTAATACTAAAATACATAAATACAAAAGCAATTGGATGAAATAAATGAAAATTCAACTTCAATTTACTTTTTAATAACGTCTTTGTTTTTCACAATCGTAGATACCGTCGTTCTTGGCATACGGTATGTAGCAGCCAAGTCCCAGATATGCATCCCACCTTCATACTTTTCAACAATCAATTCAAATTTACGCGAAAAAAACACAAAAATCACGTGAAAATTCACAGAGAGTTATATCGCGGGTTGTTCACTGAATGCTAGCAACTGGCATACTGACATGCGTGGGCAGTCATGGCTTTGTCTCAAGAGCGGTAAACTTCGTATTCCAAACGAAGGTTGTATACCAAGCAAAATTTTTCGCGTCCAAACAGGACGTATACCAAGTTGGACTTATTCTAAGGGGGCTGTATACCGAGGTACCACTGTATCGATTTACATACAGTACGGTCTGCAACGGATTAGTTGTATTTACATACAATCGTATAGGGAAATTACGTTCGGGTCACGCCCAAACTCCAGAGTTTTGGAAAGAATTACGGTCGTGACCAGAGGTACCACTGTACTGTAAAACGTCAGTTAAAAACAATTTGAATTACTTTTTCGTCAATAATCGCATTGAATTGTGATTCCGTGTTCGGACTTACATCGTGACAACGCAACGTATAACTGCCAGGCCCGTTGTAACCGGTGTATCGATGTGCTGCGCCCCCCTCCACCACAATGTGGGTGTAACCTGCTCTCTCACCTCTCCCGCTATATCCCCAATTCTGGGATCTTTGACTGCCCCTCGCATAGCAGAGACGATCTTGTTACCGAAAACGTCGTCATCAGTGCAAACAGAGGAATGTGGACACCGATAACCGTTCCAAAAATTCCACACATATGAATGTGACCTACACGATTCCTCAATTTCAATCTTTCATCTGAGCACACAGACATCCGATGTTAGAATATCAGAGTGCGATCAATCGCAGAGCGTTCACAACACGCTAAAGTAGTGAGAAGGTGTGTGCGGAGTCCATTCAAGAACCAAAAAGGCCACAGCGGTCACTCTCGCTGTCCGACCACAACACACAGCCCCTGCTTATATGATAAAACCACCTACCTGTTCTGAATGGGGCCCTTAAATGAAGGATCAAATTTACTTGGCTCTCCTAAAAAAACAAAAAAAAAAAAAAATACACTCATTAGAAGGGAAAAACAAAATAAACGTCCAGTTAAAAACAAAAATTAACAATGCATTTTATGACCAGGAATGACTGCTGCTTGCTATCACACGTGGTCTGGCGTCACACAAGCTTGTGTATTCGTCCCTCACGCGCCGCCAACTCAAAATCCTCCCCAACCCAATCGGGTGTGACAAACACACATCTGGTAACCCCGACTACAGTGCCACAAAGACGCGGCTTCGTCAAGGGTGAAGGTGGCGTGGACCCCACGGCAGTCAGCAGATTCCGTCCTCCATGCGCGTCTTGTCCTCCTCTCATTTCTTTTCAGGACTGTACCAGAGTGTTGATTTGGGCGCCCCTAAATTTTTAGGTCTCTCTCTGATAGGGGCTTTTTTTTTTTTTTTTTTTTTTTAATCACCCTAATAATGGCTTCCTTCACTTACATCAACACCTCTGTGGACCTCATGTGGAGTTCTAGCAGACCTTTCATCTAACGGGTCCCACCTGGCCGTGGCACTGCTGCTCAGTCACATGTCCAATTACTTTGGAGCCTCTGAACATGACGGGACTCAGTGAGAAATGGCGGTCATTTCTGAAAGTTGAATGCCATACTTGGGTTAAACCCTGTGATAGACGGCCAGGATGCCCACAGAATGGAAGGACGGGAGAAGGCAACCTCTTTGTGACACTACTTCCTCCAAGGCATTAGATGGCAGCTTCCCTGCAGTGCCCCATATTCCCGCAGGGCACCACGGGACGTAGTTTTATATCACCGCCCTGCTGGGTACCATGGATGCCACCAGGGGACGCTGCGAGAGGACCTGGGGAGTCAGGTCTTCCCCATAGTCCAGAAATACGAAGTCACGAGGATGGAAGCCCCAAAGTACTTCTGGGCTGATTAAAGAACTTGAGTTCTCCTTCTGACCCGGAAGTGCTAGCAAGTCACGTGAGAGGAAGGGAGGACTATTTAAAGGACTGCTGAAGACCCGGGTGGAGAGATGTTGAAGAGTCGGGTGGAGGTGGACAAAGCTTGCTGGGAGGTGTGGAGGAGACAACAGAGAATTGTACTGATTAGCGTAATTACTTGCCGGTTTATTGTGGCTGCGGTGCTTGGGGAGCACAGTTACAAAGAAGAAAATAATGAATGAAAGGATCTTCTTGGTGCTTTTATCTGCTGTCCTAACTGTCTGTCTGTTGGGCTTAAAGGGGCAATAGTGTCACCTAGTGTCCACAACCCCTTAAATTAAAGCTGAAGGTCTATACTTCGGTCACATCTTTATTGCTTAATTTCAAATCCACTGTGGTGGTATACAGAGAGAAATTTACAAAAATTGCATTCTTCTTCTTATTCTTCTTCTTCTGTCAGCTGCTCCCGTTAGGGGTCACCACAGCAGATCATCTTGGTCCATCTCTTTCTGTCCTCGTCATCTCGCTCTGTCACACCCTTCACCTGCATGTCCTCTCTCACCACATCCATAAACCTCCTCTTAGGCCTCCCTCGTCTCCTTTTCCCTGGCAGCTCTATCCTTAGCACCCTTCTCCCAATATACCCAGCATCTCTCCAAACCAACGCCATCTCACCTCTCTGACTTTGTCTCCCAACCGTCCCACCTGAACTGACCCTCTAATGTCCTCATTTCTAATCCTGTCCATCCTCGTCACACCCAATGCCAATCTCAGCATCTTTAACTCTGCCACCTCCAGCTCTGTCTCCTGTGCCACCATCTCCAGCCCATATAACACAGCTGGTCTCACTACCATCCTGTAGATCTTCCCTTTCCCTCTTGCTGATACCCGTCTGTCACCATCACTCCTGTCACTCTTCTCCACCCACTCCACCCTGCCTGCACTCTCTTCTTCACTTCTCTTCTCTTCCACAGTCCCTGTTACTCTGTACTGTTGATCCCAGATATTTAAACTCGCCCACCTTCACCAACTCTACTCCCTCATCCTCACCACTCCACTGACCTCCCCCTCTCATTCACACACATGTATTCTGTTGTGGTGGTCGTACTGACCTTCATTCCACTCCTCTCATATCTCCACCTCTCCATCTCTAAATACTTATGGACCTAACAGTACGTATATACAGTAAGTGTCGGAGGGGACAGACAGGCCTTACAGCCAATTTGGTTGCTGGTACCTTTTCCCGGCTGGTAGAGAGGCTGCTCCTAGGGCCATATATTCCCCCTGTACACAGGGTGGCAGCATCTCTCCTATTTGTAACCCCACAGGGCATATTGCAGTACTTGGGCATCCAGGGGGAGCTGTCCCTGCTTTGGGGTATCTCCATCGGGCCCAGAAGTACTTCCGATATGCAGTGCTTGGACCCCAGAAATACTCTTGGCTCTGGCATGGAAGACACTACCTCATCTGCACCAGAGGGTCAGAGTCGGGAGGCAGCAGACGACACTCGTGGAGGAGAAAGATGGACGGCGACTAACTGTGTGTTATTTACGGAGCTGGACCTACTTCACATGTGGAGAAGTTAATATATAATAATCCATCCATTATCCAACCCGCTATATCCTAACTGCAGGGTCACGGGGGTCTGCTGGAGCCAATCCCAGCCAACACAGGGGGCAGGGCAGGAAACAAACCCCGGGCAGGGCGCCAGCCCACTCCAGTAATATATAATAAACTCTGTTTTATTTTACCTGAAATTGTGTCTGGTGTTTGGGGATGTGGGGCACCCCCTGGTAGTCAAAGCACACACACCAATAAATTTGAACCCAAACTTGTAAAGCATGTACAGTTAAGGTAGGCAAGGCACACAGACAGCTCTCCTGAGCGGCGAGGTCAATTATAGAAGCCGCAGATGTGGAAAGTATAAAATGGGGCATTAAACCGGACAACAAGAAAATCCACAAAATGCAACACGGCTGAAAGTCAAACAGCTCGGTTAACTTGGACAAAAGCACTGAAAGAGGAGCCGGTGTTCATTTTCACAATTGCATGACTCGAATTGGCCACCAGGTGGTGCACAAAGCACAGGCAAACACAAGCAGAGCGAAAAATGGGAGACCCAAAACATGGCGACCTCAGACTTGAAATTCACCCACAAAAAATAAGGAACTTCCACTGTAAACCATTGAAAAACCTCCAGCTTGAGCAAAGAAACGTCCTCCAAGAACCTTTACAAATACAAAAAATACGTACTAACAAGAAAAACACGAGGCTAAAAAAAAAAGGAAAAGGAACAAAAGGGTTTGAGAAGAAGGCAGTCCAAAGAAACCAAATCGGATCCTAAAATGTGCAAATCGTAATCCACAAACAAGAGCTTAAAAGCATAAATAAAAAGAAGATCCTTCAGGTCTCTCCACACGTGTCTTATGCCGGGCCACTCAAACCCTTCTCTCTGATCCACTCCCACAATGGCTCGGCTGTACGTTTCAGGTCATCGTCGGTGCTGAATGGTAAACCGGTGCTCCGGTCTGAGGTGGGGTGCGCTCTGGAGCTGCTCTGAATCCCTCAAGTCTGACCAGTCTCCCTAGAACCCCCATAGCTTGGCGCTGCCACCTCCATGCCTCATCATAGGGCTGGTATTAGGCAGGCAAGTGATGAGCCGGGCACGGTCTTCTCCAGAAACACTGTTTGGAGTTCTGCCCACAGAGTTCAATTTTTGTCTCATCAGACCAGACAACTGGCAAGTGAAGCCCCCTAGTATTGTAATACACACACACACAATATACATATATTAGCGGGCTTTGCCCCCTGCTTGCTTCACTCGCTAACCCCCCCGGCCACCGCTACGTATCAGCCATTTTGCGTCTTTTGCCGCTCGCGTATGAGGAGCGAATGTCCGATTTACACAGATTGTTATTTTCATTGGAATGGTTACATACGCATAATAGACCTATTTTACATTACAGCGGGTAATTAACCAGAGTAAAAAATAGTAAGACTTAATAAATTTGAAAGAAAATTGTTTTATGTTGCATTAGAGGTATTCGTTGCGTTATACGTTTTCATTCTGTTTGGCTTTGAAATGAACACGCAAATAGTTTTTTAAACTTCTGTCCGTCTTTGCCGCTCGCGTATGTGGATTTCACTTTCACCAAATTCTCGCGGATACGCCTCTTAATTGGGAAGAAACACATCTTTTCTCTGATGGCAACACAAATTAGACGATCTACAAATCTCTGACTGAAAGTTTAAATACAACAATACAATATATTCAATCTTTTCGCTGTTCCGTTATTATACCGAGTAATTTCCGTTTGTTTGCGCGAATCCAATCTTTACTATCATTTTTTTGAGACTTTTGAATTTTCATACTTTCATAATCTCTAACCTGCTGTGCATGTGTATCGCACCAACGTTTTTGAACCTCTTTACAACATTCTACTTTGTCTTCTACTCTTTGTCTTTTATTTCCAGCCCCAGGCCTGGTTAAATCTCTTGGCCCAAAGACTCGTCTCACAGGATGTGAAAGTATCTCTCTGAAAAAGTCACATTTCATCCCAAGATTTTATATATAAATATCTCTATTTTAATATTTATATAATATATAAAATAAATAAATACGGGCGGCACGATGGCGCAGTGGTAGCGCTGCCGCCTCACAGTAAGGTCCTCCCTGCGTGGAGTTTGCATGTTCTCCCCGTGTCTGCATGGGTTTCTTCCCTCAATCCAAAGACATGCAGTTTAGTTGCATTGGTGGTCCTAAATTGTCCCTGGGGTGTCTGTGTGTGTCTGTGTGCCCTGCCTGGGGTTTGTCTTGCACCCTGTGTTGGCTCCAGCAGAACCCCGTGACCCTGTAGTTAGGATATAGCAGGCTGGAGAAAGAAAGAAAGAGGGGGGCACACGCTGATATCACCTCTCCAAATACAACAGGACCATCTAAATGGTATTTCAGCCTCAGTAGATTATATATTTTTACGTTCTTGTATACGAAGTACAGGGCAAATATTGGAATCATCCAAAAATTCGATTTTGTGATTTTGATTAATTGTTTTAGACCTCCCAGAGTCCAAAAATACAGACAGACAGAATTCTAAAACCTGGTGTGTATGTGTCTGTGTGTATATAAACATGATAGCCCGAGTTCGCTTTCACTTCGGTCAACCAAATTTTGCATACAAGTATTTGGTAGGCAATGCAGATTTCTATCAAGTTTTGAGAGATTTCTGCAAACCAGCTTCACCTGAAACGTTTTCCCAAAAATATTAAAAATGTGATAATTTCACATTGACAGGTTGTGGTGGGGGGAGGACGCAAAGCAAAAAACAAAAGGGTCAAAACTCGTGGCCGATTGCTGGAGCGATTAGCCTTTAGTAGAGCAGCAGCAGCAGCATCAGGCAGCACAGGGGCTGTGGACCTCACCACCGTGTCTGTCTGAGGCCTTGTAATTTACAAACCATAATAGAATGGGAAAAAATTAAAGGTGTAAAGCGCTTGCGTTCCTTACAGTTTGTCGCTGTATTCTATGCATTGTACTTTTGGATGAACATTCATAGATTGTCAGCTGTCATGTGCACAGAGCCGTCCCGACAACGTAGAGAAAAAAAAAAAAAGAAAAGAAAATCAAACAAGACAGAAATCAGGACAACAACTAAAGACAAAATGAAGTGAGTCACAGAGTCGCTGGGTTTGTCACGTTACATGACTGAATTCATGGAGCCCACGCCGCCGCTCACCGCCAACAACTCACTAAGGTTAAGTAAAGGAGAGGAAACTTAAAACACACACACACACACACACACACACACAGACGTGGCCTAATGTCACCTTCCTTTAAAGAACTTAATCACTCCTGAAAAGGAACAAAAAATAAATAAATTATGAACACAGGGAAGGGAAAAAAAAAAAGAAGTGGGACATAAACCAGTAGGGTACAAAGAGGGAGCCACATACATGCAAGGCCTCCCAGTTACAGCTATGGCCGCAGGGTGTACACAACATTTGAGTCTCATAATCACATTGTGATAAGTCAACAGTGGATAAAAAGAAAATGTCAGGTCTCCTGTCATTTCTGCAGGATGTGTGGTGTCGGAGTTCACTCGACTCGCCCTTGCTACTACCAATACACGTGAACCTCGGGTCACGAACGTCTCTGAACATGTACAAATCGGGTTACGACCAAAAAGTTTGCCAAAAACTTTTGCATCTGTTCACGACCACACACTCGGGTGATGAACAAGCCAGTTTCCCTTCCGGTTTGTACGCGCCGGTGATTTCCACACGTGTTCAGTTTCTCCCTGTACAGTACGCTGTTCTCGGTCAGACGTCCGTCGCGCAGGGAGACTCTCCCTCAAAACTGAAACCTCCTCTCCACCCAGCTTCCTGCTCACTTCCTTCATGACACAACGAGACTCATGCAAGGTTGGTTTTCTTGGTTGTTTACGGTTAGTTTTTGTATAAATTAAGGATTTTTCAAATTTTCATTTTTTTCCCTCCATGCTTAAAACTCGTTAAAAAAAAAAAAAAAAAAAAAAAAAAAACACACGTGTTTACAGCGAGCGGTTCGTAACGGTGTAGCGTGAACTCCTGCAATGTTAGTTTTTCTGTTCAAGGTTTTCTCTCTGTTATTCAAGGTTTTTACATTTAGTTTACTATTACGCTGTGCATTCTATGCTATAATTAACTATTTTTGTGCTTAAAAATCTTAAAAAAAAATATTTACATACAGTTCGTACGGTCCGGAACGGATTAATCGTATTTACATACAATCTTATGGGGAAATTACTTCAGGTCACGACCAAATCGGGTTGCAACCAGAGTTTTGGAACGAATTCCGGTCGTGACCTGAGGTTCCACTGTACTGTATAAAAATTAAAATAAACAAGGTGAGCGCCGTTATATTTTCAGCATTATGTTATCAACCAGACACGGACATATTGGCTCTTTTGACATCCCTGTATTACAGACTGAGATATGAAAGGCACTATATAGTGATTGACATCTTTATCTGGATAGATAGGAAAGGTGCCATTATAATGATACAGTAGATGAATTCGCTATACACTTGGGTAGATATCGTCACATGTGCAAAACCCGTTGAAATCGTCCATTATAATAATAATAATAATAATGTTTTATTTATGTAGCGCCTTTCATACACTCAAGGACGCTTTACAATTCAATACACACATTAACAAGACAGAAGAAATTACATACGCAAAAAAAGAATAATACTCATTGAAGAGAGGTGTTTTTAACAAAAGTTTGAAATGAATAATTCATTTTTCCTTGCGAAGGCCGAGAGGAAGAGCTTTCCAAATTTTAGATGCCATCACAGCGAGTGCTCTGCCCGCCGTAGTTACTAAGCTGTATTTAGATACGGTGAGAGTGTAAGGAAGCAGCGGCTCTGACAGATAATGAGGGGCTAAACCATAAAGGGCTTTAAAGGTGAGGAGAATAATTTGATATTGGATTCTTGAAAGGACTGGTGACCAATGCAAATCACAGAGGAGGGGAGTGATGTGAGCAGATGTTTTAATGTGTGTAAGGAGACGAGCAGCAGAGTTCTGAACATATTGTAATCTATTGATATATTTAGTCGGGAGGCCATAAAACAAAAGCAACAGTCCAGACAGGTAGTGATGACGAGAGTGTGAATTGGTGTCCTTCACACTGAGGGCAGAATGCAGATGAGCCATTTTGCGAAGATGAAGAAAAGCCGTCTGTACGATTGAGCAAGAAGCTGATCAAAGATGACACCCAAATTACGGACCGATGCTGAGGGTTCAACCGGGATCCCATCGACGTCGCACAGGGTAGAGAGGACAGATTTGGCACCAACTCACGAGACTTCGGTTTTATCAGGATTGAGTTCTGTCATCCAATGATTGATTTCCCGAATGCAGTCAGTCAGTGCGTCAGGTGAAGACGTTGCAGTTGCATCAACACTTCTATAAAGTTGTGTGTCATCGGCATAGCAGTGTAAGCTCAGACCACACCGATGAATAATCTCACCTAATGGGAGCGTAGAGATGTCAAAGACCGAGAACTGACCCTTTAGGGCTACCTTGTGCGAGTGAAGTAGACGCAGATTTGTGTTCCCTAATGAAGACCCGATACTGGCGATCACCGAGGTGTACCAAGAAACAGCAGAACCAGAGATACCAAGAGCTGAAAGTCGGGACAGCAAAATGGAGAACTAGAAGAGCGGCCATCCCAGAATCTGCGGTTAATAAGTCAGTCATTGGCTACACTTAAGTAAAGCAGTTTCAGTGCATTGTGGGGCTCCGAGTCCCCATTGAAAAGGCCCAAGCAGGTTATGCAAATTTAAATAATCATTGAGTTGAGCAGCAACCACCTTTTCTAAGATCTTAGTCATAAATGGAAGATTAGAAATCAGGCGATAACATTTGAGCTGTAAGGGATCTGAGCCAGGTTATTTTTTAAAGTAGCAGCGGCAGTTTTTAAAATCACTTGGAACAACACGGGTGCGGAAACTACAGTTGATAAAGTGAGAAATGGGGGCACAAAGTTTGTCGGTGCAAGCCTTCATCAGTAAGGTAGGGGCAGGCAGATTGATTTAAAATTAGACTAAGGGGCTCTGCCGCCTGCTCACTTCGCTCGCCCACCCCCGGGTTTGGTTTACCGGATATACAATTTAAAGAGATTGTTATTTTCATGGGAATTGTTACATATGCGTTATTTTCACTGTTACTTTAAAAACTTTTGTAAAAACAATACTTTATTTCCGTCCCCGGTCTCATCTCTTTCTCGCAGGACGTGTAACGCTGCTCACGTCGTGAAGGGGGGGGGAGGGGGCGGCTGAACGCACGCTAAGGAGATGCCGTCGGATCATCTGCTGTGTGTCTGCTGCTGGCGAGCTGCCTGTTCTGCTTGTCGTTGTTTTAAGAGCTGGGAGCACATGATGCGTGTCTGCCGAAAGCAATCCAACAACTGCGAGGTTAGATGTCCGTGGACTTGTTTTAAATGATGGCTCACTACTTGGTCTCGCGTGATGTACACTTGTCCTTTATTTCCGGCCCCGGGCGTGGTTACATCTCTTTCTCGCAGAACGTATAACGCTGCTCGTGTTGTGAAGGGGGTGGCGGCTACTGTCGCGCTGCCCGTCGATCATTTTAAAGCCTGTCCAGCCACTGTCCTTGTTGCCACTTTGTGTCTCTGCTGCTCGTGTTGTGAAGAGGGGAGGTTAGGGTGGCTGAATGCACACAGGGAGAAGAGGTTGGATCATCTGCTGCTGGCGAGCTGCGTGTTCTGCTTGTCGTTTTAAGAGCTGGGAGCACATGATGCGTGTCTGCCGAAAGCAATCCAACAACTGAGAGGTTAGATGTCTGTGGACTTGTTTTAAATGATGGCTCACTGCCTGGTCTCACGTGACGTTGTACAAACAACACTTGTCCTTTATTTCTGGCCCAGGGCGTGGTTACATCTCTTTCTCGCAGAACGTAGAATGCTGCTTGTGTTGTGAAGGGGGTGGCGGCTACTGTCGTGCTGCCCGTCGATCATTTTAAAGCCTGTCCAGCCGCTGTCCTTTTTGTCACTTCATGTCTCTGTTGCTCGCATTGAAGAGGGGAGGTTAGGTTTGCTGAATACACGTAAGGAGAAGAGGTCGGATCATCTGCTGCTGGCGAGCTGCGTGTTTTGCTTGTCGTTGTTTTAAGAGCTGGGAGCAAGTTAAAGTGTCTCTCGCAGGACTTCAAAGTGTCTTCGTCTCCCTAGTCTGCTTCCCCAAGATTTTTTTTTTTTTATAATAGAGAGATATTACGTCAGCAATATAAGTTGGGGTAGTGGGGTTAAATTTTTTTTTTTTGTTCATTACTTCGCCTTATACAATTTCTTGGATTAGGAATTTGTTAGTTTTCGCATACCCTTTGGGGTCAGAGGACAGGGTCGGCCATTGTAGAGCACACCCCTGGAGCAATTACAGGTTAAGGGTCTTGCTCGAGGGCCCAGCAGAGTAGGATCTCTTTTGGCAGTGACGGGGATTCGATCCGGCAACCTTCGGGATACCAGCGCAGATCCTTAGCCTCAGAGCCACCACTCCACCCTACAAGTACAAGTATTTACAAGTATAATCAGTCGACAGAGATGAGGAATGGTTAGTAGAGAAACTTTGATATATGGTCATAAAATTTTTGACTGAAAATAGTCCAGAAATAGATTACAGTGCTCAACAGAGGAATAAGGATTTTTAACAGCAGGCTGACAAAGTCTGTTAACTGTATTAAAAAGAGATCTACGGCGACAAGTACCAAAGTCAATAAGAGTGGAATAGTTGTCTGAACGTGCCACCGATAAGACGCATCAGTGTTCCTTCAGGTGTTCGGTGTATGGCAGGGCATGAACAGCCACACCAGTCTTTTTCCAGAGCCTTTCCAAGCAGCGACCAGATTGTTTCACGGTACGCAATTCTGCTGTAAACCATGGAGATGACGGGATGTCCATTGCATGCGAGAGCCAACATGTAACACATCACCAATCCAACCCCGGCATCCTGCGCATGCAAACATTCATCCATCCATCATCCAGCCTGCTATATCCTAACACAGGATCACGGGGGTCTGCTGGAGCCAATCCTAGCCAACACAGGGTGCAAGGCAGGAAACAAACCCCAGGCAGGGCGCCAGCCCACCGCAGGGCACACACACCCACACACGGGACAATTTAGGATCGCCAGTGCACCTAACCTGCATGTCTTTGGAAGCAAACCCAGGTCTCCGTAATGCGAGGCAGCAGCGCTACCCACAGCGCCACCGTGCTGCCCCTGCAAACAGTCATTTAAGTCAAAAGTCACCGATGGAGACGCTCACAGTAAGGAGACCCAGGTTTGCATCCCAGGTCCTCTCTGCACGTTTTGCATGTTCTCCCCGTGTCAGCGTGGGTTTCCTCAGGGAGCTCCAGTGTCCTTCCCACAATCCAAAGGCCTGCAGGTCAGGTGGACTGGCGAGGAGTGTGTGTGTGAGTGTGTGTGCGCACGCGCGAGTCTGGCACCCTGTCCAGGGGTCTGCTCCTGCCTTGCACCCTATGCTAACTGTAATTGGCAAAAGCCCCCCCTATGCTCAAGAATAAGCAAGTTAGAAAATGACAGGACATCCACAAAAGGTTGTGTTCAAATTAAAATCCGCCATTGACTCTCATTTTCCGACTTGTCCTTACGAGTAAGAGGAGAACACTCTGTGGTTTCCACTTCATTACGAGTTCAATTACTGAAAGATGGCGAGAATCCCATTTGCTTTGGGGACAAGGAGGAGGGAATCCTGTTGTCCTCAAATCAAACTTTCAAGGACTTGGAGACGGGAGTCACGTCACGCCTCGCCTCAGCCACTGGGGCCGTCACGGCAGGTGTGTGACTAATCACAAAATTATTTCCGAGTTTTCCCGCCGACTTAAGGCTCACGTTGCTTTGCGCAAGACGAAGATGATTTTGGCAGCCATTCAACATAAATCAAAGCCAGAATATGAAACGGGAACGCCCGGTGAAAAACTTAAACATGACAGACCCTGGCAGCGCTGGGTGCCCCCTCCAGAAATTAACAGGGATTTGATAAATTCATCAAATTTGCTTTACGACTGGGTGACATAATGGGCCCTTTACTCCCCCACTGTGGGGTCTGAAGCTGTGGGTCACAGGGTGGGGGGGGAGTTGAGTGACTGAGATTACCAGGCAGGCAGCCCACCCATTAATTTTAAATGGTGTATGGGACACTGGTTATTGATACTAAGCTGGAACCCGAGATGAGCCTTCAGGTTTATAAACGACTAGCCGTCCCCCGTGGCTCTGCCCACGTAGTAGTGAAACGGGACAAACTTTAAAAATAAATAAAAAGAAAAGAAAAATGTAATTCTGGCCAAGCGGAAGGTAGCTACGCTCTAATGTCAAACGTTGGCACTGTATCTGATGACATTCAGCTCTGACGGGAGAGCACCATGAGGCCGTGATATCTGTGCCAATCAGCAGCTACCCTCAAACACACGTAGCTCTGATCTCTCCCTCTCAAAAACGTCACACGTTACTCCTTAACCATCTCCAGATAATAAAGTCTGCTGAACAAACAGGTAGCGCTAGCTAAGCGGAAGCGAGGTGCGCTCCAACACGTGGTGACAGGGAGAGCAACTCAAACGGAGGCTGGCGTGTGACCGAGGAGGGCCCAGCGCGGCTCCCCACTCCTGACATCACACGTCAACTCCCCTCGGTCTCAGTTTCAGATCTGCACAAATAAATCGGTGCCGCAAGCGAATTGTGAGGTTTAGTGCGATGAGAGAAGAGAAGTCGCAAAATCAACCGGAATGTTCAAGCAAATTCTAGCAAAAAAAAAAAAAGCCTATCTAAATCTGTGAAGTAGTTCTCTTAAGACAGACAGACAGATATGAAAGGCACTATATAATAGATAGATAGGACAGACTCTGCTCCATTGTCAAAAGTATTGGGATGCCTGCCTTTACACACACATGATCTTTAATGACCTCCCATTCCTATTAGTATGGAGTCAGCCCACCCTTTGCAGCTCTAACAGCTTCTGGGAGGCTCTCCATGAGGTGTAGGACTGAGTGTATTGATGGGAATGTTGGACCAGGAGAGCCTCTGGGAGGTCAGGCACGGAGGTTGGACGAGAAGGCCTGGCTCACTCACTCACAGTCTCAGTTCAATCAGGTTGAGGTCAGGGTTCCTCCATTTCTTTATAGACCTTGATTGGTGCCCTGGTGTGTGTGCGCAGGTCATGTTGCCATCCCCATAGAATCCCCAGAAAGTTGGGAGCATGAAATTGTCCAAAATGGCTTTGTATGCTGAAGCATTGGGAGTTCCTTTCACTGGAACTAAAGGGCCCAACCCCACACCATAATCCCCCCTCCACCAAACTTTACAATGCAGTCAGGCGAGTCCCGTTCTCCTGGCTGGACTCGTAAATCGGATTGTGTGATTCGTCACGTCTGCACTGCTCTCGAGTCCACTGGTGTCTCGTGGGCTTTACACGGCTGCATCTGACACATTGCACTTGGTGACGCGAGCTGCTCGGCCATGAAGACCCATTCATTCCATGAAGCTCTCTCTCTATGCCGCACTCTTTTTGAGCTTTTGGAGGTCTGTGCCTATGGACTCTTCAGAAAGTTGGCAACTTCTGCCCACCTCAGCATGTGCTTCCCCACTCTGTGATTTGATGTGGCCTACCACTTTGTTGTTCCCAATTGTGTCCTCTTTGTTATAAGACCACTGATAGTTGACCGGGGAGTACTTAGTATCCAGGAAATGTCATGAATGGACTTGCTGCACAGGTGGCATCCTATCACTGTGCCACACTTGAATTCACCAAGAGCAACCCGTTCTGTCACAAATGTGTAGAAGCCAGCAGTCTGCATGCCAAGGGGCTCGATGTTACACACCTGTGGCCATGGAAGCGTTTGGGACACCTGAATTCAGTGTTTTGGGGGGGGGGGGGGGGGGG
>JANRMT010062829.1:52720591-52733351 GCA_026402145.1 Polypterus bichir lapradei
AAAAAAAAAAAAAAAAGGTAAAAAAAGACAAAAGTCCAAAACAATTCACAGGATAGCAGAAAAGGTCAAACGTTGCAAAACAAAAGCTATCAGAAAACACTAAACTTTCAAGCCCACCAACACCGGAGTGCATTCAAATGAGCCAAAAAGGGCGTCGACTTCCCTGGCTACGTTTATTGTTCATGGCGATGGATTTAGGGTTTGGCTCCGCCTCTTGGTCACCCACCCACATCAAACAATTTTCAGTTGTCACCTTCTTTTAAACACAATGTTAGCGAGTCTGAGGCGGCCATCTAGTTGGACGCACAGAGTGACTGAAGTCCAGCTAGTCTGCAGCTCGCCCCTCGGACAGGTAGGTTTGATTTGGTTTTTAGTTTTGGGGGGGGGAGCTTTGTGACCCCCCGAAAACGGCCAACCAATGAATGCAGTGATGAGGAATAAGCAAATGCAGCGGTTTTAGACTTCTTTGGTCTGCTGTCTCGTGTTTTACGCGTTACAAGCAAATAGTACAAAGAAAAGAAAGGGGTGGCGACCATGGCTGAACTCGCCATACCTGTGAATTCTTCAGACAGAATCGGCACCATAAGACAGCACCACAAATAAAGTCCCACTACAGTAATCCAGAGATGAAGTCAAACACACAGAGTGTATACCAAAGGCACAAGCACAGCCAAAACTCACAAGCAACTCACCCGACTCCTGAGTGCATTCACAAAGAGCCACCAGGAACCGTGGGCGACCCCCCGGCTTTATAGGGCAGGGGTTGGCAGGTGGCGCCGCCCACAGAACACTTGCTAACAGAACAAGGAGCGCTCATCGACAGAGACAAAGCCTAAAATAAAGAGCGACACACATGATCGTAGAATCAAAAATTCGGACGCGAGCGTCGGTACGCTTTGCGCCTCGGGATCCAAGTGACCTGAACTGTTCTAGAACATTTCAGTCAGTGATTCTTTAGCGTGCGGATGCTGATCTTTCTGATCATCAAATAGGTCATTACGATAGCAGAATTCATTCATTGCAGAATTCCGGTATTTGAAGGCCTCTTCCTCTTGCACAATTTGGCTCAAAACGTAATTGACACGTCATCACCTCCTAACAGGCTTCAGTTTCGAGTTTGCCGTTTTTCTGTCAAGTCGTTTTTAGCTCCAGACCGTCCTCAACAAACTGACACTTATCAGAAACCATAAATCGAGATCTGTCAAAAAAAACGGAAATCGACATTTTTGACAAATCTAAAGCTTTCGCTCCTCCCCTCATAGATAAGAGTTGATGGTGGCGGAGGGCACAAAGGAAAAAATCAACACAAAACAAACACGAGGCATGAATTTGGAGTGGAGCCCTCATCACGACATGCCAGTAACGGGACAGGAGCTTTAGGTGAGCTGGCATCATTTAGGTGGCCCTATGTGTGTGTGTGTGTGTGTGTTCACGGTGTGACAGACAGGCGCCCTCTACAGGTGTTGCCCCTGCCTCACACCTGATTGCCAGCCTGTGACCCAGCACTGGATAAGCGGGTTAATAAAATGCACCCTCAGTACGGGCACTTCTTAAAACGCAGCCAACCACAAGGACTGCTACATGGGCATAATAAAATGCAGTTCAGGAGTGCCATCATGACAAATGACAGACGAGCCAACAGCCATGGGGTGCGACTGGCTGGAGTTTGAATGTCAGAACTAAACTTTCAAACCGCGACTACCAAAATCATTGCTCTTTTCATTTCATTTAAATAGGATTGTCACACGCGAGCCTCCTCTGACGAGAGGGGGCGCCGCTGCTAACGCCGTCATCATCTCCTCTCCCACCACCGTGCCAAGAAGCCATTTTGCCCCGCCCCTACTGGTCCAGCCGGGCGGTCCCAGAAGGAGGCGTCATTACTGAACCCACCAGGGCGACCGCCTCCCTACATTCATTTTTGAAGGGACGCACGCCAATCGAGCGGTATTTCGGTTCGATTCCGGACAATAAAATGGGAACAACCTGATCAGCACCCCAAAATTTATTGCTGGGGGTCCTGAGCTGTCAATTTCCAGAAATGGTCACATGATGAACTGATAAGGCACCATATAACTCAGTAGGATACAGAAGCATGTAAAGGGCCAGCCCTTTGCACCCCAAGTGGAAATTCAAATTGTTAAAATAAGCAGCTTGAAGCATAAGGTGCACAATAAAACAATCAGATCTTAAAAAGAAATAAATGATAAATGGCCTAAAATGTGGAGCACCACAATGGTAAATGTTTACCCCTTGGTTAACATGGCTTGCTGCAGTGCCCGACTGAAGGAGACCCAACTTGTAGGTTCCATGCCCTCCTCCTCCTCCCTGCAGTTTAAAATTAGCCTGCCCACCTCCCAGTTGCCTCTTTCTGCCCAGACACACGCAGCCACCCCCAGGGCCTGATCCCCCGTGGCAGAGCCATTCCTCACTCACCATGTTTGCCATAGTAGTTCTCATCGTCCTCCCTCATGCTTTCTCAGAGTTGGGCTGCCCAGCTGTCTGCTCAGAGTTTCTCCGTCCGTCACTCCCTCTCACACGCACGCACACACATAAACACACACAGACACACTTACAGACCGCCTGGCACACCTCACTTCCTCTTCCTGTTTTGCAGCTGTAAGGGAACCAGTTTGACTGGAGTGGGAGCCCTGATAGCCGCAGCCTCCCTGCGCGATAACTTTGGAGGAGACGCCCTCTGGGGATTAGGAAGGCAGAAGAGGGAGGGCTTTTATGTGGGCCTCTCCCTCCACACCCCCTTCTCATTTTCAGTTTCTGCCTTTTCACGCCCATCTGCTTTAACCGGCCCCCCCCCCCTCCTTAGGGTCCTCCACGCTCGCTGTTGTGCTGCTTGTCTCAATTGAACTCCAACCCTCACTGACGACTCCTCGTTTACACGCCGTGTCCTGCCAGGTGCTCTCTTTCTCTCCGCCCACATTCGTCATTTAATGATTTTTCTTTATTGTTTTAATTTGTATTGAGTTACTATTTATTTATTTTTGCCTGTATTGCAGGGGTCCCCAACTCAAGTCCTGGAGGGCCGCAGTGGCTGCAGGTTTTCACTCTAATCCTTTTTCTTAATTAGTGACCAGGTTTTTGCTGCTGATTAACTTCTTTTGTCTAAGCTTTAATTAGCTTGACTCAGACCCCTTAGTTCAGGGGTGTCAGACTCCGGGCCTGGTGGGCCGCAGGTTTTCATTCTTGGCCTTTTCCTAATCAGTTTCCAGTTTTCACTGCTAATAAACTCCTTTTTCCTTCATTTCACTAGCCCTGTTTTTAAGGATTCAGTCCTCTGAATTGATTCGTTTCTTCATTAAATGGCAGCCAAACAGAAATGAGACGTGAAACGAGCCGACAGGTGAGCAGCTAAACTGGGATTTCAAACTCCTGCCAATTTCACTCCAATCATTTTATTTCTTTCAATTCTCGCTGTTAATTAAACTCGTTATTTAATTCCACGGCTTGTTGCTGCTCTCATTCTTCCAAAACTGTTGATTTTTCTGTTTTTTCTAAAGAAGACCCTCACAAAGTTTTGGTGAGCTGAGAGATCAACTTTCACTTTTCTTTATGCAGCACTCCGAGGAAATGCAGACGGACACGGCAACAACATGCAGACGCCTGTCATAACACAGGGGTCCCGAACTCCGGTCCTGGTGGCTGCAGGTTTTCATTCTCACCCTTTTCTTAATGAGTGCCCTGTTTTTGCTCCTAATTAACTTCTTTTGAATTCATGTTATTTGACTTGCACTTGAAGACTCAGACCCCCTAAGAGTTTCTTTTTCCTTAATTAGGAGCCAAACAATAATGAAATACCAAATGAGCCAAAAACAACTGGTGTCCATCATACAATATCTGAAAATAAAGAAAGGTGAAGGTCTCAGGAATGCTGATCTGCTCTTAGAAAAGAGAAAATCCACAATTTCGGAACTGTCTGCTATGGCACAACGAGAGCAGCAACAAGCCATGGAATTAAAGAACGAGTTTAATTAACAAGACTTGGCGCCTCATTAAGCAGCTGGTTGGAGTGAAGGTGGTTGGAGTTTGAGGCCCTGACTTAGGTGGTCTTCTGTCGGCTCCCTAATTTCACATTTCATTTCTGTTTGGGTGCCATTTAAGGAAAGAAATGAAGAAATTCAGGGAAACATTTCTTAAAAACAAAGTTAATTAAAATTAATTCAAAAGAAGTTAATTAGCAGCAAGAACAGATCACTAATTAAGAAAAGGGTTAGAATGAAAACCTGCAGCCACTGCGGCCCACCAGGACTGGAGTTGGGCACCCCTGTTCTAGGAGATGGTGCAACACAAACATTAACACTGCTTTAAAAAATCCCATACCAAATGGCATATATCAGAGACATAGCCATTGCATTTGTCATTCCAACAGATGGTGCTTCACAAAGATTTGTAGTAATGCATCGAGTAAAAGAAATTGACACGGACACAGCAAAAACATGCAAAGTCCACACAGGGGACACCCAGAGTTAAGTATTTAAAGCTGTAGCAGAAACATAAATACTGTACTTCTTAATGTCTTATGTACCGTAACAAAAGGAGAAGAGTCTGTGCATCTGTTTGATTGCTATGTCTCTATTGTTCCAACAGATGGCGCAGCACAAACCATTGTAGTAATGCATTTTCTTACTGCAAATGTTTCTGAAGCACCACCTGTTGGAATGACAACATGCTCACAATGTTTTGGTGAGCTGAGAGATCAACCTTACTGAGGCCTTCACCTTTCTTTATTTTCAGATATTGTGTGATGGGCACAGGTGAGCTGCTCATGGGGCGGCTCGTTTTGTGTCTCATTATTGTTTGGCTGCTAATTAAGTAATAAGAAACAACAAAGGGGCCTGAGTTTATTAAAAATGAGGCAAAAGAAGTTAATTAGCAACACAAACTAAGAAGATGGTTGGAATGAAAACCCACAGCCACTGCGGCCCTCCCAGACTGGAGTTCGACACCCCTGTCTCAGTCTTGTTCCTTAATGAGCAGCCAAACAAAACGAGTCGCCACGTGACCAGCTCACCTGTACCCATCGCACAATAGGTAAAAATAAAGAAAGGTGACGGTCTCAGTACGGCTGACCTGTTCAGGTCTCAGAAAAAAAAAACAGTAAATCAATAGTTCTGGAAACGTATCAAGCATCAAGTCATGGAATTAAATAACGAGAATCGGCTTCACATTAAGAGATTGGTTGGAGTGAAATTGGTTGGAGTTTGAAGCCCCAGTTTAGCTGGTCACCTGTCGGCTCGCGTCACGTCTCATTTCTGTTTGGCTGCCATTTAATGAAGAAACGAATCAATTCAGAGGACTGAATCCTTAAAAACAGGGCTAGTGAAATGAAGGGAAAAAGAGTTAATTAGCAGTGAAAAAAATGGGGACCGATTGAGAAAAGGGTGAGAATGAAAACCTGCAGCCGCTGCGGCCCACCAGGCCCGGAGTTCAACATCCCTGCTTACTGCTTTTCTTTCTCGCCTGCTTCACGGGGTGTTCAGCTCCGGTCCTGGAGGGCCAGCGTGGCTGCAGGTTTTCCTTGCCACCCTTTTCTCAATCAGTGCCCAGTTTCAGCTGTTAATTGACTTCCTCCCCCTTTTCTTTAATAACCGTGTGTTTTTTTTTTTTAAGGACTCGGCCCTCTGGTTTGCTTTTTTGTTTGTTTTTTTTCCTTTTCTTTAAATGGCAGCCAAATAAAAAATCTGAGATGCGAAGTCAATGAGACAAGCAGCTAAAACTGGGGTCTCAGACCCCACTCAGTTTAGACTCAGTTTATTGTATTTAGGGAATAAGCTGACATTATAGGCTAGTGTGACACGCTGTACCCTCTGTGCCACTCACAGTCTCCCCACCTGTGGGCACAGGGGTTTGTCACCCTCAGTAGGGCAGCAAGCTTTACAAACCACACGTCCCACCGCCGGTGTGCCCCCTCTTCTACACAACCTCACTTTTGTATGGTGCCTTACACTGTGAATTAACACGCCAAAGCACATTATACCCCACCAGTGGCTCATCTCTAAGCTGTGCCACTTTCTTGGGTGCACAGAGTGCTAATGTGCTTCTAAAATGCCAGCAATTTCCCTTTTAAAGAAGCCAAAGCAGAGAGGGAGTTGCCGACTGTACAATATTTCCATTTTTGAATCCATTGGAATCCTGGCATTGGGAAAAAAGCAAAAAAATGAAAAAAAAAAATCAATTTTGGTTTTGTCCAAATGCCAGAGGCTGGTGCCAAAGAGAGGCCTGCCAAAAAGCAGATCCAGGGATCCAAGAAATGGAAACCAGCAGACGGAGTGGATTTGCACAAATTGTAAGTAAGAGACAAGACTGCTCTGTCCATTCCCTACACAACGCCTCCTAATGACAACATACTGTGGATTATGTGAATTTCCCCTAGGGATTAATAAAGTATCTATCTATCTATCTATCTATCTACTGATTACTGCTACACTGCCAGACCTCAAACAAAATTATCATTATAAGTCAGGCTAACACCTTTATCCTTATCCAGGACTTTTAACAACCATTCACAGCTATGTTTTTAACAGTTAAGTGATTGGCTCAGGGTCATACAGGGAATAACAAGACAGAGCTGAAGCAGCACCCTTCTGCTCTGAAGTCCACGTTGTTATGGATGGGACGCCAGTCCGTCACGGAGCACACTCGCTCTCATTAGGCCAACTTCATCAATCCATCATCCAACCCGCTATATATCCTAACTACAGGGTCACGGGGGTCTGCTGGAACCAATCCCAGCCAACACAGGGCACAAAGCAGGAAACAAATCCTGGGCAGGGCGCCAGCCCACCGCAGGGCACACACACAGGACAATTTAGGATCACCAATGTACCTAACCTGCATGTCTTTGGACTGTGGAAGGAAACCCACGCAGACACGGGGAGGACATGCAAACTCCACGCAGGGAGGACCCGGGAAGCAAACAGACGGGTCTCCTTACTGCGAGGCAGCAGCGCTACCCACTGTGCCACCGTGCCGCCCTTAGACCAACTTAAAAATGACAATTACAGAATGTAACTTACAGATCTGCAGGGGGCCTCACAGTAAGGAGACCAGGGTTCACATCCTGGGTTCTCCCTTGCATAGAGTTCTGCCCCTGTCTGCATGGGATTCCTCCCACAGTCCGACGACATGAAGGATGGGTTGATGGGGTGCATGAGTGTGTGTGTGACTGGTGTGTCCACGAGACGTTCCTGCCTTGTGCTCTGTGCTTGCTGAGTTAGTCTCTGACAACCACCGCGACCCTGCCCTTTATTAAGCAGGTAAGAAAACAGAGAAAGGAAAGATACAAAATAATAATAATAATTATTATTTGCATTTATATAGCATGGGTGGCACAGTGGCGCAGTGGGTAGCGCTGCTGCCTTGCAGTTAGGAGACCTGGGTTCGCTTCCTGGGTTCTCGCTGCGTGGAGTTTGCATGTCCTCCCCGTGTCTGCGTGGGTTTCCTCCCACAGTCCAAAGACATGCAGGTTAGGTGCATTGGTGATTCTACATTGGTGTGTGTTTGTGTGTGTCCTGCGGTGGGTTGGCACCCTGCCCGGGATTGGTTCATGCCTTGTGCCCTGTGTTGGCTGGGATTGGCTCCAGCAGACCCCCGTGACCCTGTGTTTGGATTCAGCGGGTTGGAAAATGGATGGATGGATTTATATAGCATAGAATGGAAAGGCACTATATAATAGATATGGAAGGCATTATACAAAAGATAGATAGTGTCACAAACGTGCAATTAGGAGACTGTTTAGTGGTCCGAATAAGTGTGATTATCCGCCGGATCAAGAGTTGGTGCTCTCAGATTATACTTTCTCTCTGTCTTCCTCTGCAGATAAAGATAACAGATAAGAATGATATTTTTTTTAATATCCATTGTTTTTCTGTAAATTGTTTATCTTCTAATCGGTTCTTTTAACTTATTTGTTTTAGCATTTATGTAATTTTTGTACTTTGTTTGTTAATTGATTTATTACTGATATTTTTTCATTTTATTGTACAGTACACTTATTGTGTTTTAAAATTGTGCTTTATAAATAAATTTTGATTTGATTTGATAATTTTGGTATAGTAGGCAGGATGATAGATAGATAGATGGATAGATAGATGAACATTGTGAGCATGTGCACACTGCACATGGATTTGAACCCGGGACTCCAGCAGAAGGCCGTCTTGTTGATTTGCTGGACAGGGCCTCGTGCTTTGGCAGGCTGATGCTCGTTTCCACTTGAACGGCTGCCATCACTTCCTGACATCACCAACCCCACAGTTCGGGGCTCCAACAAGTAACCCGAGGTCAGCAGTATGAGCCTGGCCTATCTTGCTAATGGCCCCGGTGGAAGCGCCTGCCTTGTCATTAGTGGCGCACACTGGGCACCATTCCACCCGGTCTCTCTCTCTCTCTCTCTCTCCTTCTTCTTCTTTTTTTTTTGGATTCTGCTGACTGACACAAGCAGATGTGAATTGCCCTGACGTTCCTCTGCCAATGAGCAGCAATAGCTGAGCAGCGCGGGACCTCTGGCCTGCTCTCGGTTTCCCCTCCTGAGCTAAGATGAACAGCTGTGTCTCTAAATGAAAGGGACTGCAGAAAGCCACAGAGCTGGGCTCCTCTCACTAACACCATACAGCGGGCTCATAGAGTATTCAGACCCTTCACCTACCGGGACACTTTACTGAGATTCATTTTGAAAACGATAAATTGGCCATTTTTATCAGTCGACACTCAACAGCCTAGAATGACAAAGTGAAAACACGTCAGAAAGGTTTGAAAATGTATTCAAATTCCAAACCTGCAATCTCTCATTCCTAGGAGTTCTCAGACCCTTTGCTGTGTGCTCAGGTGCCTCCTGTTTGCTTGAGGTCTCCTTGAGATGTTCCTAGGAGTTGACCGGAGTCCACCTGAGCGAAACTCAATTAATTGGACATCAGTTAGAAAGGCACACGGGTGTATCTGCGTATGGAAGGTCCCACAATTCCCACTGCATGGCAAGACAAAAAAACATAAAGTCCAAGGAAGTCTCTGTAGACCACCCCCTGTGGTGAGGCAAAGATCAGGGCAGAGGGGATCAAACCATTTCTAAACTTCTAAAGCGATCTTCTGAAGTGGTTGCGAGACATGGACGCTATCCAGTGACCTGAAACAAAGACTGGACTCCTTCATGTGTGTCTCTTCAGAGGGTCCTTGGGTGCCACTGGTTTGACCCATAATGAGGCACATGACCTGCACTGTGAGGGAGTGTCAGTTACAGCACTACGGTCATGTAGTGTGATTACCCGAGGGTGATCCACTTGAAGGATCGGTTGGACCAGGCCAAGGGGTCATCCACATAACACCTGGCTGCGGCAGATAGAGGGTCATTTCCGAAGGGTGAGTCTGGGCCGCGGGTCTGCCTAGGGGGGTTGCCAACCAGGATCCCGAGCTGTTTCCTCGTGTGGTGGGTGCGGCAACGTGCTGTACCAGTGCATGCCCACCAAGCTGACCTGACCTAAAGTGTTCTCAGGAGCAAAGTGGGAAATTGGGAGCAGTTTGGAGCCACCAGGACTCTTCCAGGAGTTGGGCCAGTCCCCTGAGAGGGGTCAGCACCCATTATGCTGCCAGCACTGCCCTGTCATTAAAGAATGAGAGAGACACCGACCGAGATGGAGGAGTCAGGCCTTGCCGGCTGGCAGTATCTGTGATTAAAGGAGCCACGGTGACCTCATGCCAGGCTCAGATGACATCTCCTTACTGTAAACACAGCCGCTGCTCACTACCTCGGCTCACTTGACACGACTCTGACAAAGACAATGGCGACTTTACAGGGTGGGCAGGCAGCGGTATCTGGGGGGGCCTGAGCAGCCGATGTGCTTCCTAAAGTTTGACACTCCAACCTCAGCAGCTGATCAGCAGCAAAGGAGGGTGAAATTCTACCATGCAACACAATGCCACCTTGACAACTGTCATGTGACACGATGTCTCCGAGGATTATAGTGAGAAGAAGAAGAAGAAAACGTGGGACAAGGAATTTTAGTTTGAGACGGGCCAGGTCAACACCAAAAGGGAAACGAAAGATCAAACAAACAAAGCACAAGAAGACAAGTGGAGTGTGTAGTGTCGAGGATGCCAGGGGCCACGACCTGGCCGGGACTCCTTGAAGGACCGGAAGTGGGCGTGTGCCCATCTGGGATCACGTGGGGGCCGCCTTCCTGGTTGCTTTGGGGGCCACGGGTTCAGGGCATGGAAGCCCCACCCTGTAGGGGCCCGTGGTCACTGCCAGGAGGCGCCCCAATGCCTTGGGGACCTGTTACCACAGCACTTCCTCCACACCAGGAAGTGCTGGGGGGAAGATTTGGAAGGACACCCCGAGAGCTGCCGGGAGAACAGCCGGCACTTCCGCCATGCTGGGGCGTGGCCAACGAGGGAATGCCGGGAGCCACCTGGAGCTCATCCGGGAGAGAATAAAAGGGGACGTCTGCCTTTATTCAGGGCCGGAGTCGGGTGGAAGAAGGACAAGGCACGTGAGGAGAGTGGAGGCGGCCAGAAGAGAGGCATTTTGTGGCCAGGACTGTGTGTTTGGGGTTTGTGCACTAATTGAACTGGGTCTGAGTGACCATATTATTGTATATAGTGTAAATAATAAACGTTTGGTGGTGACAAACAACATGTCCGCCTGTCTGTGTCCGGGTCGGCTCCACAGTAGTCAAAGGATGAAAAGAAGTTCGGGAAACCAAAATGAAACCTGCCTGCTCAAGGAATTAACTACCAGTAAAGAGTTCTGCTGTTTACCCAACCGAAGGACAATGTGTGATGGAGCTACAGCCACAACCATCCATCCATTCCTCTTCCTAACGTTCTTATCCCGGGCAGTGTTACCGGGTACCTGGAGCTTAACCCAGCGATCACTGGGCATGAGGGAGGAACGATTCGCAGACAGTCCATCACCGATTGAACACACACACACACACAAGGGTGAACTGAGTGCAGAGGACATGGGGAGAACATTCAGACTCCACACAGGGAACACCAGGGACACGAACCCCAGTCTTCTTACTGCGAGGCAGCAGCACTGCCACCGTGCCACTGTGTCACCCTCCGCCACCATATTTATTCTATAACTCCCAGTGCTGTCACAGATGCAACAATCGCAGTCACGTGACGCATCTGCCACGTCACATACACAAATAACGGGACGAACAAAAATGAAGCCTTTCATCAAAAAATAAATAAATAAAAGGGTTAGAAAGATTTGAAAATCATTTCTTCATAATAAAAAAAACATACCAATGAGCACACTGGTCATATAGTTTTTATTTTTAAAGCTGTTAAAATGTAATTACATTTTTTTGAGTTTTTAAAATTATTTTTCTTGATGGGTGTCACCATTTTCATGACAGCCGGTTGTTGGGGGGGCGTGTCCCAGAAGTCACGTCGTATGACATCATCAGTGCTGTCGTAAATATACAAGCGTTCAGATCCTCCCAGGCTCCATTTGAATGTAACGGGAAGCGTCTGTAAGCGGCCATCTTCAGGTCTCTCCACAGATGTACGATGGGGTTTGGCTGGGCCCCTCCAGGACACTCAGTGACTCGTCCCAAAGTCACGCCAGCGTCGTCCTGGCTGTGGACTTTGGGTCACTGAACTGTTCCCCCACTCTGAGGTGGCGTGCACTCTGGAGCAGGTCTTCTTCAAGGACCTCTCTGCGTTTGGCTGCACTCATCCTTATATTAATTCTGACCAGTTGTCCTGTCCCTGCACCCCCATAGCAGGAGACTGCCACCGCCATGCTTCACCATAGGGCTGGTATTAGGGAGGTAGACACATTGCCAGATATACTGCTAGGAGTTCTGCCCAAAAAAATTAATAAGTCTCATCAGACCAGAGATTTTATTTTCCTAATGCCATCAAAGTCTAAGTGGACTGCCCCCTAGCCACTCTACCATAAACGCCTGATTGATGGAGTGCTGCTGAGAAGGTCGTCCTTCCAACAGGTACTCTTGTTTCAGCAGGGACTTCTGAGGTTCTGTTAGAGTGACCACTGGGTTCTTAATTCACCTCCATGACCAAGGACCTTCTTGCCTGGTTACCCGGTTTGTTTGAACAGCCAAATCTAAGAAGACTCCAAACGTCTTCAGTTTCACAATTATTGAAGCCTCTGTGCTCCTGGGAGCACTCAAAGCTCTACAAATGGTTTGAACCCACTTGCCTTGATGGATGCCCAACCCCAATGTGATCATGGAGGTGTATGGAGAGTTCCATGAACCTCATGGCTTGGCTTTTGTCCTGACATACAAACAGCATGAACTGTGGGACCGTTCTGCGCACAGGTACACTTGTGTGCCTTTCTAAATGATGTCCAGTCAATTCAGTCTGTCACAGGTGGACTCCAGCCAAGTCCTCGACACATCTCAAGGAGAACTCAAGACTACAGGAGGCACCTGAGTGCCACAACAAAGGATCTGAAAACTTCTGGACGGAGAGATTTCAGTTTTTGACTATCAATAAACTTTTCTGATGACATGTTTTCACTTTGACATCAAGGGTTACGAGTGTAGATTGATGGGCAAAAATGGCAAATTTAATCCATTTAACCCTGCTCTGGTACCATGAGAAAAGTTACATTAACAATACAAAAAACGTACTATATTACCAGAATACAAACACTGTTTATTACAATACTTTGTTTTTCTCCAAATAATCTTATATATAAACGTCTACACGTGGAAGTGAGTGCGTCTGTCTGTCCGGCCCGGAAGTGAGAGGTGGAGTCGGGTAAGGGCTCTGCTTC
>JANRMT010062829.1:52738785-52762199 GCA_026402145.1 Polypterus bichir lapradei
TTCATATCTATCTATCAATTATATAGCGCCTTTCATATCTATCTATCTATCTATCTATTATATAGTTCCTTTCATATCTATCTATCAATTATATAGCGCCTTTCATATATATCTATCCATCTATCTATCCATCTATCTATCTATCTATTATATAGTGCCTTTAATATCTATTATATAGTGCCTTTCATATCTATCTATCTATCAATTATATAGTGCCTTTCATATCTATCTATCTATCTATTATATAGTTCCTTTCATATATATCTATCAATTATATAGCGCCTTTCATATCTATCTATCTATCTATCTATTATATAGTGCCTTTCATATCTATCTATCTATCTATCTATCTATCTATCTATCTATCTATCTATCTATCATATAGCTCCTTTCCTATATTTCACACAAATAAAATGTGTAACCTTAGCTGGTTTACTGCACTATCCATGACTTACATTACAGAAATGTGAAAACTACGTACAATTTCAACTTCTTCAAAAATGGGAAGACAATAGACAAATGCAAAGATAAGATAACAATGTCTAACGCTCGTACTTTAAGATGGAGTCATGGTGCCTGTATCAGCAGCATCAAGCACAAGGCAGGAAGCAGCTATGGATGGGATGCTCGCCCACCTCAGTGCCCATTAATGCACATATCCACTGTAACAGTGCCAAGTTAGGACCTCCAATGAGCCTATCACCTATGTCTTTTTTGGGATGTGGCAGGATAACTCAAGCGGACAGAGAGAACATGTAAACTCCAAACAGACGGCAATCAGGCAACGGATGTGAACCCAGGATGCCAGGTCCATGACACAGCAGCTCTAACCACAGTGCCAGCATGTCACCCATGAGGCACATGTCTTTGTTTAATTTTATTTGTAACCATTAGCAACCAGAAATATGCTGAATAATTCATCCCACTCTGTAAGAAGACAGAACAATCCAGTCTATTGCCAGCTTGCCTCCGAATGGCATTTTTGAATGTGGGCCAGCTAAAATCAACATTTACATTGCTTTGCAGCAGGTATTTACATTCTCCTAAATGTTTGCCTGCCTTTGGCAACTGAGAAGGTGTCATGATGCCAGATGTAGCTGTTCTTAAACTTGGAAACAAAGACAGAATTAAAGATGTCAAATTGAATTTTCATGTACCAAATTTGGATCTCACAACGAGACATTTCTCAGCTTTCGGTTATTTCCATTTCTCTGTTATCAAGCCAGCATTTCCTGCTTCCGTTCACAGACTAACAACATAAAGCACAGGCTGAGAACCTGCCCCGGAGATGGTGCCAGTCTAACTCCTGCACCTCTGGTTAATGCAGAGACGCCAAAATGGCTGCCGTAAGCAGACTCAAGAATCCCAAAGCAAAATGGTAAGAGACGCTTAGCTAAATCCTGACCAAATTTAGAGCAGTAGATAAGGGAGTAGAAAACAAGCTCATCGTCGTAGCTGTGGGAAACCCAACAGATTGAGCCGGAGTTGGGTGGTAGAGGAACGGAGCTGCTGGGAGTGGCGGATTGGTTATTGTTTATTATTATTGTGATTATTGATTTATTGGAGAATTGTGGAGTGTGCGGTGCTTTGTGCACATTATTGCAAGAGAATATTAAAGAAATTATTCTTGGTGGTTTAAACTTGTGTCTTGGGCCACCCCTAGTGTCCACAAAAGTGACCTTGGGTTTGTGAATGGCGCTCTATAAATGCAACTTTATTATTTATAAATATTTATTATTATTAATATTTATTAAATTTAAATCTTTTGGACAATACAGTAACAGAATATATACAGTATAGACCTAAAAGTTGTAAAATGAAGTCCTACTCACATAATTTATATTAGAACAATTATTGGGGTCTTTTTTAAACTTGACATCACACGAAATGTATTGTTTTACTATATCTGAACAGTCACGTAAACTGCAATTAATGTAATCAAAGAGAACAAATTTACCAAACAATCAAAGCTCTTTTTGAATGAAACTTGTCTGGCAGAAGTACAGAAATGTCCTAAGCACAAAGCCCGCAATGCGCCACACATCTTGGAATACAAAACTCCGCAGCCAACATCAAGGAGTGCCTGAGAGGAGCAAAGCTGCCAGCGTATGAAGTAGACAGAGAGCTCCAGTCTGACGCGGGGAAAGGCGAATGGACAAGATGGCACATGGTGGACACGTTTAGAGCACAGCGCACAGGAAACTGAAGTGGCCACTGAGTTTGTGTTCCAAGGGCTGTGGAAAAATTACAGAGCACAGACACAGCGGAGCCGACAATGTAAGCAAACGCAAGAAGAGACAGTCAGCTTTCTTAATGTGTGAACACATCTGGCGTAAAACCTCTGCTTGTGTGCGTGTGTGTGATTCAATATGTGTGAGTGTACCAGCATTTCAATATAATAACTAGGGGGCTCTGCCCCCTGCACGCTTTGCTCGCCCACCCCTGGGTTTGCTTTACCGGATATACAATTTAAAGAGATTGTTATACATATGCATTATTTTCACTTTTACTTTAAAACTTTTGTAAAACAATACTTATCCTTTATTTCCAGCCCCAGGTTTGGATAAATCTCTTTCAAGCTGCTCGTGTTGTGAAGGGGGGTACGGCTGAACGCACGCTAAGGAGATGCCATCGGATCAGCTGCTGTCTTTCTGCTGCTGCTGCTGGCGAGCTGCGTGTTCTGTTTGTCGCGCTGCACGTCGATCATTTAAAAGCCTGTACAGCAGCTGTCCTTTGGCCACTTCGCGTCTCTGCCGCTCGCATTTTGAAAGGGCAGGTGGGGGGCTGAACGCACACAAAGGAGAAGCAGTCGGATCATCTGCTGGCGAGCTGCTGCTGGCGAGCTGCGTCTTCTTCTTGTCATTGTTTTAAGAGCTGGGAGCACATGAAGCATGTCTGCCAAAAGCATTCCAACAACTGAGAGGTTAGACGTCTGTGATCTTGTTTTAAATGTTGTCTCACTGCCTTGTCTCACGTGACGTTAAAGGGTCTCTCGCGGGACTCCAGATTGTCTTCTGAGAAGATCACGTCTCATCTCTCTAGTCTCCCTCCCAAGATTTTTTTTTTTATAATAGAGAGATATCTCTCTATCCTGCCTTGCGCCCTGTGTTGGCTCCAGCAGACCCCCGTGACCCTGTAATTAGGATATAGCGGGTTGGATAATGGATGGCTATCTCTCTAATATAATAAAAAAAATCTTGGGTCGAGACGTGATCTTCTCGGAAAGACACTCTGATGTCCCGCGATAACTAGACTTTACAACCTTTGGAAGCAAGACCCGTGAGATGGTGACTTTTGCACGTCATGCCCTACTTACAAACAATTTAAAACAAGATCACGGACATCTAACCTCTCAGTTGTTGGAATGCTTTTGGCAGACACGCTTCATGTGCTCCCAGCTCTTAAAAATTGTATACATTCTAGATGGCACGTCAACGACTAAGTAAAATTGCCCGGACCAAGTGGAATTGAAAACCTCGTAGGCCAAATTGGGGTCAGGTCAGAAATAAAAGACTTCATAAGGACGTTCAAAAACATTGGCGCGATGCTCATGCAGGACAGGTTAGAGAATATGAAAGTAGTAAAATTCGAAAGTATCAGAAAAATGATAGTAAAGATCGCATTAGCACAAACAAACAGAAATTATTACTTGGTGAAATAATGGAACAGCAAAAAGAGTTTAAATATATGGACATAGGTGATATGACAGAAGTATGTAGATATTGTAAGGCTTTAAAGTTTAAGTCGGATACTTGTAGACAATCAAATTCGTGTTGCCATCAGGGAAAAGTAGTGTTTCTTCCCAATGAAGAGGCGTATCCGCAAGAAATAAAAGATTTATTGTTTGGTGAAAGTGAAATCCACAAACACTACAGGCAAAATATCCGAGTCTACAATAAACTTTTCACGATCGCATCATTCAATGCTCAGAACGTAGATTTACACAATAATGGACAATACGCAGGGTGGCATGGTGGCGCAGTGGGTAGCGCTGCTGCCTTGCAGTTAGGAGACCCATCTGGGTTCGCTTCCCGGGTCCTCCCAGCATGGAGTTTGCATGTTCTCCCCGTGTCTGTGTGGGTTTTCTCCCACAGTTCAAAGACATGCAGGTTAGGTGCATTGGCGATCCTAAATTGTTCCTAGTGTGTGTTTGATGTGTGTGTGTGCCCTATGGTGGGCTGGCGCCCTGCCCAGGATTTGTTCCTGTCTTGTGCCCTGTGTTGGTAGGGATTGGTTCCAGCAGACCCCCGTGACCCTGTAGTTAGCAGATAGCGGGTTGGAAGATGACTGACTGCCTGGACCATACGCTATCAGTGGTCCCGCAACAATTAAAGCCACGACAAGTTTAATTTCGAAGAAACCACAATGCGGTCAGGCGTATATTTACGATCACAGAGAAGCGATGCAACATAGAATTGAAAGGTAACAATTCCCATGAAAATAAGAATCTCTTTAATTTGTATATCCGGATAACCAAATCCGAGGGTGGGCGAGCGAAGCGAACAGGGGGCAGACCCTCCTAGTATATTTTAAAACAATCATATATTTTTTTTCTCTAAAAGACACCCCATTTGTGGCCAAGTACCACATTCTATCATGCCCGGGCTTACACAGCTAGATGTAGTATATAACTTCTCCTCACCTTCCCTTCTACATTAATAACCTCAGGCAATTAGGTGTTGTAAAAGACAAGCAGGAGTCAAGTTACAATTTAAATAATGTATTACTGACAATATTCATAAATTATAACAATAAGCAAAGTACAAGTGAATACTGGCAACGATGCATCCTGATAAATGCTGATGTGTCGTTTCAGGCGGCACACAGACTTGTTTGTTACTTAAAACGTCTCCAGTTTAAGGCGTCATTTGTGTCAGCTTTCCTCAGAGCAGGCCGCATGCCTGTCTCAATATGGCTGCCAAGTTGTGCTTCTCATTGTGGTCTTTTTTTCGGTTCATGGTAGTGCTGGGTGGTATACCGGTTCATACCTAAAACAGTTTTTTATTTTTGATACGGACTTTTCTTATACCGCAACACCGGCTTAAATAGCCTAAACAACGTTCAGAACGTGGCGCAGCGGGAAACTGTTTACGGGGGACCTTTATCACTGGTACACTGCGAAATACGCAGTACATGCGTTAGTGGAGGTACTGAACGGTGAAAATGGACAGAGAACATTCTGAAACTGAAGCTGTGGCAGACATGATAACACAGAAGAACTTCGGCTGAAAAAAGGAGCCGTGTCTGTTGTGTGGAGCTACTTTGGTTTTAAAAGGTCACCCTCCATCTGCCATAGCCAGGTGTTATGTGGGCGACCCCTTGGCCTGGTCCAGCCACTCGGGTCCCCAACAATAAGGATCTTACAAGCCGGATCACCCTCAGGGAAACGCGCAACTTGACTGTAGTGCCATAACTGACGCTCCCTCACAATGCAGGTGTTGTGCCTCATTTGGAACTCCTTGAGCAACACAAAGTCAAACTAGCGGTACCCAAGGACCCTCTAATGAGACACACATCAAGGAGTCCAGTCTTCGTCTCAGGTCTCTGGATAACGTCCATGTCTCACAACCATATAGCAAGACAGGAAGCACCAGGACTCTAAAGGCTTGGGCCTTCGTCCTTTTGCACTGATATTGGGAGCGACACATACCCCACACCAGCGACCTCATGACCCCCCTCATGCTCTCCCAATCCATCTACTGACCTCATAGGAATTGTCACCAGAGACATGAATGTCACTGAAAAGGTAAGTAAACCTCTTGACGAGGTCGACACTCTCTCTGCAGACAGACACACTGCTGATGGTCGTGCCCAAGAGGTCGTCATAGGCCAGGCTCTTGGTTTTTATCAGGACCTTCACAAGCCCAGACACTCAGACCCCTCACTCGGTCTCTCGAGAGCCCCGATCAGAGCCTCCATTGAAGATCACAGCATCGTCAGCAAAGTCAAGATTAGTGAAACTCTCTTCACCAACAGATGCCCCCCAGCCGCTGGACCCCACTACCTTGCCCACCATCCAGTCCATGCAAGAACTAAACAGAGTAGGAGGAGAACAGACCCCTGACGGACCCAGAATCAACTGGGAAAAACGCTGAGGGGTCTGCCTGCACACACAGCACTCCTAGTACCAGTGGACAGGCCGGCCATGATATCCATCAACTTTGAGAGGATCCTGCGAAGTCTCAGAATGTCCCACAGGGCGGCTCGATCAACCGAGTGGAATGCTTTACGAAAATCGACAAAGACTGCAAAGAAACTCTGCTGATATTTGCATTTTTTTCTGGAAACCTTCTCTTAAAATAACCCGGCAACTTCACCCAGTTTTGGTTTAGAGCGAAAATGAAAGAAGTTGAGTGCAAAGCAAAATTTCCTGTTTTGTTTATTTATTACAGAAGAACTCTGTGCCCTTTAGGGAGATGTGTTGACTTCTTTAGCCTTGGCACATAAATTGTGCCCTGCTTCCAAGAAGCCCATGCCATGTCAGGTGGCCAAAGTCACGTAGTAGACTGCAATAATGAATTTAAGGGTAGCAAACAACCTTTTATTGCTAATCGCACATTAAACACCTTCCCAAGATACTCTAGTGCTGCACAGTGACTAATTTACACCAATTATTATTTAGAACTGACCCACAAAGTGAAAACAGGATTTCAATTTATTACAAATAAAAAAACTGAAATATCCTACTGATACAAGTATTCAGTAACCCTTTGCTTTGATACTTGAAATTCAGCTCAGGGGTATCGCATTTTAATGATCATCACAGAGAAGTCTGGAGTTCACCTGTGGCCATTTCAGTTGATTGGACTGACCAGGAAAGGCACGCGCCTGTCTACAGAAGGTCCCACAGCTGAGTCGAAACTAAACCTCGAGGTCAAAGGAATTGTCCGCTGAGCTGTTGTGTCGAGGAGCAGATCTGGAAAAGGACGCCAGGGCACAGTGGCCTCCATGATCTGTAAATGAAAAACATCTGGAACAACCACAAGTCTTCCTAGAGCTAGCTGTCCAGCCAAAGTGAGCAACTGGGAGAAAAGGGTCTTGGTAAGAGAAAGTGACCAACAACCCAACGGACCCTCTGCCTGAGAATCTGTGTGGAGATCACACACTTAAACATAAACTTGAAAAATAACTCACCTGAACCAACCACTGAGACTGACTGGCACTGACCACTGAGACTGACTGGCACTGACCACTGAGACTGACACTGGTACTGACCACTGAGACAGACTGGCTCTGACCAGTGAGACTAGCACTGGTACTGACCAGTGAGACTGACTGGCACTGACCACTAAGACTGACACTGGCAAAGACCAGTGAGACTGACACTGGCACTGACCAGTGAGACTGACACTGGCACTGACCACTGAGACTGACACTGGCACAGACCAGTGAAACTGACACTGGCACTGACCACTGAAACTGACACTGGCTCTGACCAGTGAGACTGACTGGCTCTGACCAGTAAGACTGACACTGGTACTGACCAGTGAGACTGACACTGGTACTGACCAGTGAGACTGACTGGCTCTGACTAGTGAGACTGACACTGGCACTGACCAGTGAGATTGACACTGGCACTGACCAGTGAGACTGACTGGCACTGACAACTAAGACTGACTGGCAACTTTATTCTTAGGATTCAAAGAGTTAAAGACTCTATATATATATCTTATATAGATATAAGATCTATTATATAGTGCCTTTCATATTATCTATCTATCTATCTATCTATCTATCTATCTATCTATCTATCTATCTATTATATAGTGCCTTTCATATTATCTATCTATCTATCTATCTATCTATTATATAGTGCCTTTCACATCTATCTATCTATCTATCTATCTATCTATCTATTATATAGTGCCTTTCACTTATCTATCTACCTATCTATTATATAGTGCCTTTCACTTATCTATCTGTCTGTCTGTCGTTTTAATTACTTCTGATTAGAAAGCAGCTATCTAAATGGCAAGCCCAGCAATCTCAACTGTGTTAATATTATTGTCGTCTTTTAACACTACAGTAATGCTAGGCGTTCAGGGCTCATTGTCTCATGGAGCTGAATTTCCAGAAGTGTATTCAGCATTGGCCCATGAGGGACCAGGCTTCACGTGTCGCTGGCTTTCAGAGGCCATTCACGCACCATTGCAAGGCCTTTTTTTTAAGAGTTCACTGCAATGTGAAACAGAAAGCGTATGAAAGCCACATCCTTCTCAAAGGCATCAGCTGCAGAATTTTTGTTAACTGCAGAAAATGAATCTTCTAAGGCTACCCGCTGGTTTGCCCATATGACGCTCTCATGGCACACATGGTTATGTTCCCAGTACCCCCGTAAGCTTGAATTTGCTATGCTAGGGTCCTCTTTTGTAAACTGAGGTTCAATTGTTGCAGACCCCTTGAAAATATGTCACCATGAAAATGTAGGTTGTGAAATGCCCAACTTGTTACAACCACATAGTCTCTTGCCACCCAGATGTCTCAGTCACTTCCTGTTGTAACATCACAGTCTATATGATCCTACAAAGTCACTACTTTTGTAACATTAAAAACGGTCTCTTATCGTGCTGTCTGGCACGTTGCCTCATCATCATACTAAGCGAAATATTACCAGAAATGTATTCAAGGACAGGAAGCTCCATAAGACTTAACAAACCCAGACATTACTTAGAGAAATTTCATAAGATCTACACTTTCCTTAACCCTTTGAGCCCGGCCCTCCCCGGCATATTGGAACTATAGCCATGGCCTCCACAGCAATTATCAGAAGTTTATTATATGCTGATAAGCCACCATGTTATAACAGCAGATTGATACTACAGAACAGCGTTTCCAGACCTCGAAACTCCAGCCCCAAAACTGCGCCGAAGATCGCCCTCAACTCACAGCGACCTTCCCAACTCCCTCTCTGACAATCGATTCACCAAGGAGGAGAAGCTTTGACGACCGCGTTTCACTCATCTAACTATCTGACACTCTTGTGGTCATGCTTGATTCAGAGAGTCGGACCACTCCACTCTCCCCATCCAGAAGATCGTGCTAAATTCCCGAAGGGGGACCTTTGGGTTTTCAAGCAGAGCAGCAGTCGTGACACCACAAAGTTTGGGAAACAATTCCACCTTTGACCAACAGTGTGGACTGTCCATAACTGAAGACCAAGCAAAGAGGAAAGCTGCGAGGACCAGATGGCAGAAATAAAAGACAAAGAGTAGAAGAAGAAAGACACAAAGAGAAAAAGACAAAGTAGAACGAGGTTCAAAAACGTTGGTGCAGTAAACATGCAGAAGAGGTTAGAGATAATGGAAGTACTAAAATTCGAAAGTCTCAAAAAACTGATAGTAAAGATCGCATTAGCGCTAACAAATGGAAATTATTACTCAGTGACATAACAGAACAGCAAAAAGAGATCGAATGTATGGACACAGGTGATATGACAGAGCTACGACGAGTTTAATTTCAAAGAAATCACAATTCGCTCAGGCTTATATTTATGATCACGGAGAAGGGATGCAACATACAATTGAAAGAGTTAACCAATCGGACGTATTAGAAATTCTACAGCCAATGATGGATGAAAAAGCCATATGTCCACAAGTATCGCACTTTACACGAAATGTATCTGAAAAACACAGAAAAAGAAGTTTTCTTGGATTTCTATATGAACCGAAAAGATGACGCTCATAGGCGTGATCACACAGACATCACACAGTAGGGCAACGAGACGTGATGTTCACGTGAAGATCACGGAAGGCACTTAAAAGACCCGCGAGACTAAAGAGATTGGCCACGGAGCGTCTCGCGGGGACCTTAAACATGAGACTTTGTGCCAAGAGATTGACCGAGGACCGCCTCGCAATAACGTAGAGCATGAGATTCTTGCGAGACACGCCCGACTTACAACCAAATATCAAAAAAGAGTTTTAGCTTTGAGCAGACGCAGATCCAGGGCTCTCAGCGCACATAAAGCCTATAAGGACAATACGTTATAAATGAAACGTCGACGACTAAGCGAAGAAGAAAGCAGCGCGGAGAAAAGAGACTCAAAAGCGTTGGAGAGACAAAAAAGAAAAATCTAAGGGCAAATTCAGAAAATAAGGAAAGTAATTATCAGCCCGGAACAAGTGGAACTGAAAAAAAAAGCAGATCCAATCCGGACGTTGGCGCTATACACAGGCAGAGCAGGTTAGAGATTATGAAAGAAATGGAATTCGAAAGGCTCAAAAAAAAAAACGTTGGCGCGATACACATGTGGAGAATATGAAAGTAGGAAAATCAGAAAGTATAAAAAAAAGGAAGTAAAGATCGCAGGAGCGCAAACAAATGGAAATTATTACCTTAAAAAAGGAAAATAATCGTTACGGACCAGGTGTCATTGAAACAAAAGCAGGACAAAGCGGGGTCAGAAACAAAAGACAAAGAGCAGAAAACAAAGTAAAACATCATAAAGAGATTAAAAAACAAAGGGGCATGCAGAGCAGGTTAGAGAAAATGAAAACTGGAATTCAAAAGACGCGTAGAAACACATGCAGAGCAAGATAAAGAATATGAAAGCAGACAAAAACAAGAGTGTCAAAACAAAGAAAGTAAAGATCGCATTAGCGCAAAGAAAGAGAAATTATTACTCGGAGAAATAAGGAAAAGGCGAATAGAGAGCGAATATACGGACACAGGTGATATGTCAGAAGTATGGAAATATTGTAAGGCTTTGACGTTTAAGTCAGAGAATTTCAAAAACGGAGTTTACCTCACATGCATTTATTGGTTACTTTGCAAAAAAAATGATTAACTGCTGATGATGAAGATCGCTGTGTCTGTCCTGAAATTCCAAACAGAGAAACCTGTCCTGAATTAGGGTGCAAAGTCATTAAACACACGTCTCACGGACCTCATTATAAAGATTCAGCACGTTGGGACTCGAAAGATTCCAAATATTGTTTTTAAAGAAGTTCTGAAATAAAAGTGAAACTAATGAAATAGCAATAATTCAAAGAAAAAAAAATCTTAAACGTGTGTATCCGGAAAAACAAAAACGGGAGTTGGCGAGCGAAGCCCCCTAGTATAATAAACCAACACGTGACGAATTGTCAGCGATAATAGTTTCGAAAGACTGGGATATCAAAGACAGAGTTGATATTCGTGTTTATCCAAAGGCACAGCACGAGTCATCGCAAACGGCAGATCCGGGAAATGACTTGGTGTGTAGGGGGGGTTTGTAGAGCGAAGTGAGCGGGGGGAGGGGGGCAAAGCCCCCTAGCCATTCAGATAAAAGAGTCCTAATAGGCCTTACTCAACTAGACACATAATTTAGAATCTCAAGGATATCAGACAATCACAAAAGCCTGAAATGGTTGTTTAGTATCTACGGCTGTGCACCAAACACACAGGACTCTTCTACTGGATGAAACAGAGCACCGCTCGTCACCCCGTGAGAGATTATCAGCTCCTCACTTGTGAGACATTCAGTCTTATGACACCATCAGCGTTTTACTCACACGTAATGACTGACACCCAATGACTCTGACACGTAACGATCCACTGAGCGACGCTGACGTCTAATAACTCACCACACGAATCACACATTAAATGACATAACGGGCACCGATGCAGTGCTTCGTGATTCTGATCATCCTTTCTAGGACCCTTATGAAATGTCCCAAATTGTCACATGTCGTGATCAGGGTGTTGACATTCTTTCACTCCTTTTGTTCATTTCAATCCTTTTTGCGCCTGTGCATATTGTGTCAAGCCGACAAAAAAAAAAAAAAAGACACCACTAATGATGGCCGCGTACAGCCTGGCAGACTTTAGTAACAATCAGGACTCTCTGCAAGTTAAAAGAAAAAAAAAACATTCAGGAGATTGAGAGTTAAGGAAAAATAAATTAACAGGAACGCAGAAGCCACATAAACGTCTGTATGCGGCTGAGCTAATGGCTCTGCATGTGTCAGCGTTCGGCCGCTTATCCACCATCACTCAGTGATGTCAGAAGGGAGTTTAATGAAACTCCAATCAATCTCTGTGTGTCAAAAGGTGGGGCTGTGATGGGCACAAGCACCAAACACAAACAGCACAATGACGCCAAAGAAGACAAAGTAGTCAGAAATGGCACACAAGCACAACATTCTCTAATCTGCTGAATGCAGTTACGGGTTTCTGGTGGCTGGAGTCTATCTGAGCAGCGTCAGGCTCAAAGCAGGATGCCACTCTGGACAGGGCATGAGGCCGTCACAGTGCCCATCACACACACTGACACATGGTCAAACTGTAATATCCGATTAACTCTTTGAGGGCTGAATATTTTTTCCAAAAAACAGTTTCTGAAAAGCAATGGTTTCACACAGAAATCAACATAAAACGTCTGTTGCTGCATGCTGTGGCTGCCAGTTTGCCAAGAATGTGCAGCAGGCTTGCTGCCAGGCTGTCCTCGCGTGGCTGGGGCAGCAGAAGCAATCACGGTCGCAGTGCATTGCAATGTGGTTTCTACCTCTTATCATTGTTAAGTGGCAGTTCTACCTGGTGAACATTGCCAGTACCACGATTAGCTGAGGACCAATCAGCTGAAGATGGAACTTCACATTCGTTTTCGATCACATGTATCAAAATCGGAGTCTGACAAGTCATAGTCCAGTTCAGAGATAATAGGTAAAATGTCGTCTGCGGAGTATTTTGCTTTACACGTCCGCTTTGATCTCTTACTCAAGTGAGTGCAGGAAATCACGGTCAAACCAATGAAGCTAACTTTCCTACAGGCAACGAGAGTCCAACTAAAACATAACAGCTGGTTCTGTCACAGTTTACAGTTGATTACCACCATCAAGTTCTCCTTTTGACAAAAGTCGACATCAACCGTGAAGGAGTTAACCAAACTAAGCCCACGTTTATTAAGTACAAGCTGTGTAAGCCCGTGCTGTAAAATGCCCAGGGTCATAGAAACTATTGAAATCGTCCGGAAAAAAAACTGAAATGTAGAGACGTCAGGTAATTGAAAGGAACTACTAGGCCGTCTCTCTCCTAGGAGGATTCGTTTTGCCGATGTGCTCGCCTCGCTTGTGCATTAGCAGCTAAGCGAGTTTGCCTTTTGTCGGTGGTTTCACTTTGGCGGCGGAGTCGCTTTCTTTCAGATTCATGCTGTAGCCTTGTACTTCTTTCTTTTTTTGATTCATTAACTTTGGGCCGTCTTGCTGTAGCCTCGCACTTCCGGGCCGGACAGACAGACACACAAACACACTTCCACACATAGACGTTTATATATAAAAAACTATTGAAATAGTCCGAAAAATAACTGAAATGTAGAGACATCGGGTGATTGAAAGGAACTCCTCTGGGCGTCTCTCTCCTAGGAGGATTCGTTTTGCCGATGTGCTCACCCCTCTTGTGTTATTAGCGACTAAGCGAGTTTTCTGTTTCCTTGGAGGTGAAGCCCTCACCCCGACTCCACCTCTCACTTCCGTAACGGACAGACAGACACGCACACTTCCACACGTAGACGTTTATATATAAGACTAACTGAAATACCCGGCGTTGCCTGAGAGGAAAATAAAGTTGTTTTTTTTTTTAAATTGTTTGAGAAGCATAATTTAAAAAAAAAACACGACAGATTAATTTTTATTTTGTGGTGTAGTGATACGTTTTTACATGCAGAATTTTTGACGATGGGGAAAAAAAGTCAATTAAATTAATATTATTATTAGGTTGATTTAATTCTATTACCACTACAACATTATTACAATAAGAATAATACAAGATAAAAATACAGTTAACAAAAACAAATATTAAATGACAAACAAATAATACTACAGATGTTTTCACGATAAAACTGTCGGTTGCTTTTACAAGGAACACACCAGAAACGTTCCAAGAGGCAACTGGATAATAACATACATACAAGAGTGCAAGATTGTTACAGTCTGCTTTAAATATAATTTAAGATTGTGGCTAATTGTTGGAGATTTGCTCTTTGGAAGATGCTTTGTGGAATAAAACCTCTTTATTGTATTTATATTCTCCCACACCTCTAGTGTTCTTTGTAAAGCTGGAATGGAACATTTGGCCATTCCAGTCTTTGTGCAGCCGAAACTGATCCTTGCTTAATAAGTGGGATTCCTGCATAAATACTATTTTAGCGTTTAGACCTGTGAGGTGACAGAATACTTTCTTTCTCTTTAATTCATGATTCAGACCTTTAACATTCCAGCTCACAAAGTTAACTGTCCGGTCAAATTTATATTCTTATATTGCAGACTGTATTGCAATGTCTGGGGCTCTCTGACGCGTCCTTGTGGTTACTAACATAAATACACGACCGAAGATTGCTACTGTCTGCTTTATATATAGGACTAGCCATTCCCTGTGGCTCCGCCCAACTGTTAGTGAAACAGAACAGTGAGGAGGCCCCGCAGCCTCTCTCTCAGATTGCCGTGAATAAATCGCTCCTGCAAGTGAACTATGATTCTTAGTGCAGTGAGAGAAGTCGCGAAATCAACTGAAATGTTCAAGCATATTATAGGAAAAAAAAGATCTAAATCCATTAAATAGTTAAGGTTACACTCCGAGGCAGACACGTGAGTGAGGCAGGTCCTCCCCCCAACCCGATGAGTCTCTCTCGGATTTGCACTAATAAATCGGTACCGCAAGCGAACTCTTGATACTTAGCATGATGAGAGAAGTTGCAAAATCAATGGAATGTTCAAGCAAATTCTAGAAAAAAACTCGATCTAAATCCGTGAAGTAGTTCTCTCATGAAAAGCAGACAGACATGCAAACGGGTCTAAAAAACTGTAAGGAATTTCACTCTTGGACCAGGACATTTTTAAAAACATTTTTTAGCGAGTGCCTATGGGCCAAGGGCAACCTACATTCCAAATTTCAAGTCCCAAGTCCTCGCGGTCCTGGAGATTTTGTGATGAATGAGTCAGTGGTATTTGGCTTTTATATGTATAGATAATTTAGCACACGGAAGAAGACTGTTGACCGACAGGCAGTGCTGTCTCTTGTTTTCTTAGTCACATGATGTGACTTCTAGCCATAGGTTATGTCATGATAATGACTGATGTTACTGATCCCATCGCTAGACCCTGCTAATTTACTTGACCCTCAAACCCAGCACATTCACGCCCGACCCTTTTTCTGACAACTAATTGTGTGCTGCCTGACGGAGCTGGTGCTGTATAAAGGGTTAACAGGTACTGTCATTTCAGCTGCAACACACAAGCAACCCCAACGACTTAAGAAAAAAATCAAACTTGTTGACTTCAGCCCAACAGACTCACCCATCCTGCTCACCTAGATTGTCTTCCTGGTGTCTCGTGTCTTTCACACCCTTACTAGACAAGACTGCAGCTGAACTGGACATATCTGGAAAGCCTTTGTACAGGCACTGGCGCCGTCAGGCAGCACGTTATTTACTGGGCCACACACGTGCGATTAGGAGGGAGCTGAGTGGACCAAGTGACGATGCCGGTCCCCTACAGACTCCCTCTTCCCACATAGGAGTCTGCTGAACCAACACCGTCGATAGTTATGACTGAGATGACCTGACAAATGAGGACAAATCTCACTGATGCCAGGGGATGGTGTAAAATACTCAGGTGCTTTTATTATAAAAAACAATCCAAAACAAAAGTAAAACCAAAAATGTCCACAGTGCGGTGTTCTAAAAAAAAACACAAATCCATAAAATCATTGAAACATGGAGATAAAATCCATAATAAATAAATCCGTTAACATAGAGGTTAAAATGCAGTCTCTCTTCACTTGATCGCAGCCCACCACCTTCTGTCTCTGCAGCACGAACCCCTTTCTGCCGACCCCCGTCTTGGCTGCCACCACACTGCGCAGCCAGACCGTCCGAGGTCGGCACACCTCCTGTCTTCCTCCGCGCTCCCGCAGTCGCTCCTCGGATCCATTGGGAGGTGTTACATCTCGCTCGCCCCACTCTACTCGCCTCAGCCTGCGCTCCCTTCTGGAGCCCCAACTTGAGCTGCCTTCGCCTTCCTGGTGTCTGGATCATCTCCCATGACAGCCTTTTTTCATCCTTTAACCTCTCTCTTTTATATCTCCCTCCCATCCCTCTGTGCCGGCCCCTATATATATATACACACACACAAACACACCTGTGGGCACAGCGCCCTAATCACACACCGCAGGAAGCCAATGAAGCAATTGAGAACGACTCGCCCCTACTACTGCAGTCATGCCCACGAAGACTGACACGGCTCTATGGATTGAAAACCTGGCCATATTTTGTTGTAGCCGCAGACCTGCCAGGCTAGGGGGTGGCGGGGCGCACTAAACCTACCTCTGTTATCTCTGCAGGCCAAATGCGGGAAGACCTGCCTGATTCCACAGCAACGACGTCACTTCCAGTTTCCAGCACCCAGACGGACGTCACTTCCGGTTCTGGCACTAGATGACGTCACTTCCTGTTTCGGATTATAAAGCCACCATCTTTTCCAAACCAAATCAGTCCAGTTTGGAACTCAATGAGAACACGTCTCAACCAATTTCTGTACCCTTTTGCAGCCAGCGACAATACATGGGTGGGCTGCCCCAAACCTTTTTCATGTGTTGAGACTGATTCTTTCACAACTGTTACATTGAAGAGTCAATAGGGGGTCCTGTAACTTGTCCTCACCTGTGATTCCTAATTATTTAATCTCTTAAGGCGGATGATCCAGCGGCCGCAGTTATCGAGTCTGGCAGCCCCTCCGTCTGGAAGGCGCATGCCGCTAACGTTTTCCAACCTCTGCCAAACCGACTCACATCACCTGCTGCTTGAAGGTGCACCAGAGCAGTTCAGTGATCTTTTACAACCGTAAAAGTAAAAAAATAAATGCAAGCAAGGAAAGCAAAATGTCACTTAATTAATCTACACAATTAACTGAAGGGGAAACAGACTGTTATTATGGATTGATCAGCAAAGGAATATCTGCAAATTACAACGATTCAATGTTTCATTGACATTACAAGTTATTGGCAAACCACCACAGTGCCCTGCCATCCACTGCAGTCTTTTATTTTGAACTTTCAACACCAATTTTCATTCTTCAGTGGGTCATTCAAAAATGTTAAAGAAAGTTTAAGAAATATGAACTGCAGTCAGCCACAGAACCTCCGTAACCAACACAAACTGTAATAACCAGGGCTGTGGAGTCGGAGTCGAGGACTCGGAGACAATTTTGGGTACCTGGAGTCGGCAAAAATGTACCAACTCCTAATAAATTTAAATTGTAATGAAAAAAAAAAATACAGCAAGTTCAAATGTCCCATTTCACAAATAAATAGTGCTAATGAAGTACTTGTCTGATGTAAAGATAAAGCCGAGTGCATAGTTGTGTTACTACAAGTGTGAAGTTGAGCTGAGCGATTATACAACCTGACATTCACATATTGTAATCTGGATTAGATAGATAGATAGATAGATAGATAGACACGTTATTAATCCCAAGGGGAAATTCACATACTCCAGCAGCAACATACTGATAAAGAACAATATTAAATTAAAGAGTGATAACAATGAAGGTATAACAGACAATAACTTTGTAATATTAACGCTTACACCCCCCCACCCCCCGGGTGGAACTGAAGAGTCGCATAGTGTGGGGTCTCCTAAGTCTGTCAGTGGAGCAGGACGATGACAGCAGTCTGTCTCTGAAGCTGCTCCTCTGTCGGGAGATGATCCTGTTCAGTGGATGCAGTGGATTCTCCATGATTGACAGGAGCCTGCTCAGCGCCCGTCGCTCCGGATTATGGTACATTACAAAAAGTGTTTTAATTTGATTTCAGATCTAACGTGTCTAACAAGTGTCATGATGGAGGTGGAGGTGTGTGCTATAGCCTGATGTGTGTTCAGGGGTTCTTGTCTTTTGTTTAAACTGGCCAATACAGTAGAGAGTCGGCTTCCTAGCCGGTAGTTCTGTGTTTAAATGACGTGGATGTTGCCTTCCTTCAATTAACATGGAAAGTACATCAGCATATTAAATACAGAGGAGTCGGAGTCTGGAGTACCGGAGTCGAAGGATTTATCTACCGACTCCACTGCCCTGGTAATAACTGGACAGAAAAATACATCACCCGAGTTAGACTGTCTGTGAGAGCTGTTTCTGCCACCCCGGCGCTATTTAGGCTCAGCTTTTATCCACATAATAGTACTGAGGTATCGGTCAATGCCCGAGTCACCTCACGTATAGATAGATTACTGTCATGCTATTCTATCTGGCATCCCACAAAAACCTAACTCACCACTCACCACCACTCACCGTACCTAAATACAGCTTAGTAACTATAGGTGGCAGAGCTTTCAGTGTGATGGCCCCTAAAATTTGGAATGCTCTTCCTCTCAGACTTTCGCGAGGAAAACTCGATTACTCATTTCAAACTCCTGTTAAAAACGCATCTTTTCAATGAGCATTATTCATTTTCTTGTATGTGATTTCTATTGTTTTGTTAATGTGTTTATTGGAATTGTAAAGTGTCTTTGAATGTATCAAAGGTGCTACATAAATCAGTCAGTTAGTCAGACAGTCATTCTCCTACCTGCTATATCCTAACTACAGGGTCACGGGGGTCTGCTGGAGCCAATCCCAGCCAGCACAGGGTGCAAGGCAGGAACAAACCCTGGCAGGGTGCCAGCCTACCACAGGGCACACACACATAGACACACACACACTAGGGACAATTTAGAATCGCCAATGCACCTGACCTGCATGTCTTTGGACTGTGGGAGGAAACCGGAGCACCCGGTACATAAATAAAACTCTGCTGCCAGGATAACCTGCTGCTCTAAATCCTCTGAACCAGCGTTTCTCAACTTTTAAGTATTTGTGACCTGAGTTTTCATAACAGTTTTATTTGCACCCCCCCCCCCCCAACATTATTTTGAAACCCTAATAAAATGTATTCCTATATTTTTTGCTGCCGATACACCGCTACAAGTTTTATCATACCTACTGTACTTAACTTTTATTGACATTTATCTAACTCTACATTTATTTGTCTAGTATCAGAATGTAGTTTAAGTTAATTGTTTTGGTTTCAATAGATATTTTTTTCATATTTTCGATTCTTGTTTTCGTTTTTTCACATCTTCGCGTCCTCTTTTTTGTTAGGGGGACACGCCCCACAGATTGAGAACCGCCGCACTGAACACATCACACCGATTCTCTCTCAACTTCACTGGCTCCCTGTTCACTACCGAATACGATACCAAATGCCGCTCTTAACATTTCAAGCTCCCCATAACCTCACTGATCTCCTCCAGACTAACACTCCTCTCGCTCCCTCAGATCCTCATCTGCAGCTCGACTTTCTGTACCACACGTCTAACTCTGTGCTATGGGAGCTCCAGCGTCCTCTCCTAGTGCTCCTCAACTCGGGAATTCTCTTCCCTCTCATATTCGTCAACTCGATTCGATAACGCATCTTTTCATACTGGCATACCAATTGTGAATTTTTCACTGTTAATGCCTGTTATCTTTGTTTGTTTGCTACTTATTGATTTTTGATTTATCGATCTCTTTGTTTTAATTTTATTAGTATTGTTTAATTTCATTGTAAGGTGACCTTCAGTGTTAAGAAAGGTGCCTATTAAATAAAATGTATTATTATTATTATTATAATACTGTCACATTTTGATAAAACACTCTACTAATGCATTAAATTTTTACTCAGTCAGTCATTGTCCAACCCACTATATCCTAACACAGGGTCATGGGGGTCTGCTGGAGCCAATCCCAGCCAGCACAGGGCACAAGGCAGGAAAAAACCCCAGGCAGGGTGCCAGCCCACCGCCGGGCACACACACACCAAGCCCAATTTAGAATCGCCAATGCCCCTAACCTGCATGTCTTTGGATTGTGGGAGGCAACCCACGCAGACACGGGGAGAACATGCAAACTCCACGCAGGGAGGACCCGGGAAGCAAACCCAGACGGGTCTCCTAACTGTGAGGCAGCAGCGCTACCACTGCGCCACCCTATATTATTACTGATATTTTAAATTTTTAGTAACAAAAATATCTCTTTCATGAGGAAAATACAAAAAAAGATTAAAAGTGCTACAACTTTCAAACATAACATTGGCATAACATACATGTATGTTTGGGGACTTGGGGACTTAGCCCTACTCGTACCTGAATGTGATTTTTTAAATTTCTTTCGTAGATGCATGCTGACCCAGCCCTTTTCTGACTGCTTCCACTATGCTACACACTAAAGCCCTGAATGCAGTTTGGCTGATGTCACATCCCTCTTCAGTTTCCGAGTCCCCAGATAGCATCACTCACCACACTTAACAATGAGATCTGACAAACGTCACGTCACATCAGTTATACACACACACTCACACAGATTAACAAACATGTGTCTGTTAAGTCTGCACTGGCCCATGTGTTTCGATTCTTATCCTGTGATGGCCTGGTGCCCTGCCCAGGGCGTTTCTTGCCTTGCACCCCAGTGCTGCTATGGTAGGCAGCAGTAACCCAAAATTAAATTAAGCAGGTTTAAGAATGAGATGAGACCGTGCAACCTGCTTGGTGATTTATTTTTGCATCAGTGTGTTCAAATCTCGATCCATTATGAGTCATTTTTAACAACACTCATATGTTTCAAAAGGCCCGAATTATCCATGCCTGTGGCTTCACTTCAAATGACTCTCGTGTTTTTCATATCCCACATTCATCGGCTCTAAAACAATCACATGCGTTTTGATGGTCCTGAGCCCAGCTTGATAATGTCCACATCTCACGCTACTGTCTTCCAGCACTAGGATTTCTTTGTTACACAACGAAGACTTGAAGTTCAAGCTCAGGAGACTGAAAAGTGTGCCACTACAATGTACACAAACGGCGGAGGAGTAAGGGGGTACCCCTGTTGTGGGGGGTCGAGCCAACACTGCGCCGTCCAGCTTCGGAATTGCCATCTCCGTAAACAAAGACCCAGGCTTGCTAACTTCCACGACTCTTTGGGGCCATTAAGGCTCCCAGGCGCTTGTCCACAGTTATGAAGACGTCCACTGCTGGGAGTCGCTAGACTTTTCGTCAACACTGCAGCCCACACCCAGTTTCTTCTATAATTTACGAGACGTGTTTCGCCTCATCTTCTGCTCACACGTACGCACGAATTCGCATCCCTCTTACCGTATTTGCCTTCCTGCTCGTCAGACTCCAGCTTCTGCATGCTTCTTTTCCTCCAAAACACACAAAGCAAAACGTAAACCCCAGTGGAAACAATAACAGCAAAGAATAAGGAAGCTCACAAGAGTAACGGCATCCGAAGCCTAGAAGCTGCTACTGTTGGCCGCGAGCTACTGTTAAACAGACCGAGGCAATAAGAGGAGGGGCCAACGCCCACGGAGAACCCGAAAGCCAATAGACGATGAGATTTTTCATGATGGATGGCGCCGTACACCAGTCGCGGGGTAAGAAGGCAAGGCTTCACCGACAGGAGCCCCGCCCACACACCGTTGACCGCTATTCTCTTGGAATGCGGAGCTCGCCTCGACTTGTGCTCGAGCCTGAGAACGCGAGGCAGACGGTGAGAAAGGTGCGTTAAAATAAAAATATTATCACCTGAATGGAAACGAAAATATTTTATGTTGCGTTAAAAGTAAATTCATTGTATTGTTATAGTACGTCATACATTAGCCTTAGTAACAGCTGTACATTGGAAGCGGCGCACAGGATTCCAGCATGCCGGTTTCGATTCCCACGAGTGGTCGTTGTCTATGAGGGGCTGGCACGCTTTCTCCTTGGCCGTGTAGGATTTCCTACAGGTGGTCTTGTTTTCTGCAGGTTCCAATTTCGAGAATGTGTGCGCGTGAGTTTTTGTTTCGTTGTTGATTCCAGACAGGGTTGTTTTCTGTTTTGTGTCCATGGCTTCAAGGGTGAGCCCTGGCCCATCAAAACATTCAGTTAGACAATGTTAAGTTAAGGATTGTATTACTAAAAAACTGAAAATATGAGATAAAAAAGACTAAAAAAGGAGACATGGAGCACATTGATACCACTCCCTCCCTCACAAAAAAACGACAAAATAGTTGTGAGTTTCACATTCATGCACTACATTTTACAGTGTATGTGTTACATTCACAGCACTCCATCTGTTTAGCCAGTTCTGAGCTGCAGATGTTGTTAGTAAATTTTATTATAGTAAATAATATATAACAAATGTAAAATCTAACCAATTCATTAGCCGAGTTTTCAAATACTTGGTGGATGGTACGTGCCGGGGAGCATTGGCATACAGAGGCTAGAAGATGCCAAGGTGAAAACTTCTTGATTGTACCCCCTCTAAGATGAGGTGCTGTCAAAGTGAATGGTAAAGGAGGCATTTGACTATGATAAAGAAATGTATATTAAATAAGAAATAAACACTTTATTCAAATTAAATATTAATTTAAGTTCCTTTCTCCATATTAAATCTCCTCTCCGAAAACAATTGTACTGCTTCATTTTTACATCATCTATGAGGAATTCTTTTTCAATGCTGATAAAAGCTGGGTTGGTCAGATGCTCTTGTGACATGGAAGATCTGAAAGGTCAAGAACCCCGAGTGAACTCCTGAACATGCAAGAATTATAACATCACTCAGAGTCTCTGGCTACACAGACTACATATTCTTCTGACTTACCTTACTGGATTAGCTAGAAAAAGAACATGAGAGATGAAATAAGTGAGGGAAACTCAGTCTCAGAAAAACACTTCTCTGCACCACCAGGGTTAGACAAACAACCCTCAACACGTCCATCCATCCATCCATCCATCATCCAACCCGCTATATCCTAACTACAGGGTCATGGGGGTCTGCAAGAGCCAATCCCAGCCAACACAGGACACAAGGTAGGAAACAAACCCCGGGCAGGGTGCCTGCCCACCGCAGGGCGCGCACACACACACACACACACACACAAGGGACAATTAGGATCGCCACTGCACTTAACCTGCATGTCTTTGGACTGTGGGAGGAAACCGGAGTACCCGGAGGAAACCCACGCAGACACGCAAACTCCACGCAGGGAGGACCCGGGAAGCAAACCCGGGTCTCCTAACTGTGAGGCAGCAGCGCTACCCACTGTGCCACCATGCCGCCACCCTCAACATGTTCACCACATATTTGGGACTGAGGGACGGGGAGGGAGCAGTGCGAGCAGCTCTAGAAGTTATAGTGCTTCACTGGGAATGAGCTGTAGTCAGTTACATTTGTTCACATTAAATTATTTTCAAAACAGGGCTCTCCTAGAGAGCAGCACTCTTTGGATTGGATTGGGTTTTATTTTATAAAGTTACAGCAACCTATAGGTTTTATTTTATTTAAAAATGTCAATGTAATCAGGTTATGTATTTATTTGTCTTATAGAGAAAGATGTGATTGGCACTATCTATCTATCTATCTATCTATCTATCTATCTATCTATCTATC
>JANRMT010062829.1:52770719-52784047 GCA_026402145.1 Polypterus bichir lapradei
ACACACACACACAAGTCCAACGTCTGTCTGTCCACTTTACACAAGAGAACTACTTAACGGATTTAACACGCCAGCCTCGGGGCATATCTTACCTCCGCTTAGCTAGCAAACTAGAGAACTACTTAACAGATTTAGATCGGGTTTTTTTGTAGAATTTGCTTGAACATTCCGGTTGATTTTACGACTTCTCTCATTGCACGAAGTGTCATAGTTCGCGTGCAGGAGCGATTTATTCGTGCTAATCCGAGACAGTCTGCGGGCAGAGGGGAGGGGGAAGTGTGACATCGGGTGTGGGGAGCCGGGCAGGGCCCTCCTCACTCAGCCGCCAGCCTCCATTTGAGTCTGTCTACCTCTCACAATATGTTGGGAGTGTACCGTGCCTCTGTTTAGCTAATGAACGAGAGACCTACTTAATGGATTTCGATCAGGGTTTTTTTTTTTTTTTTCTATAATTTGCTTGAACATTCTGGTTGATATTGCAGTTTCTCTCATCGCGGTAATTATCGTAGCTTGCTTGCAGTTCCGATTTTTATTTGCATGAATCCGAGAGAGAGGCTGCAGGCCAAGAAGCGGGGGAAGCGAGCCGGACGGGGCCTTCCTCCTCACTCATGCGCCAGACTCCATTCAAGTCGGTCTACTTCTCGTGACATGTTGGAGCATACTTTGCCTCCGCTTAGCTGATGAACGTGAGAACTACTTAACGGATTTCGATCAGGTTTTTTTCTGTAATTTGCTTGAACATTCAGGTTGATATTGCGACTTCTGTCATCGCGCTAAGTATCGTAGCTTGCTTACAGTACCGATTTTATTTGCATGAATCCGAGAGACAGAGGCTGCAGGCCAAAGGGAGGGCGAAGCGTGATGTCAGGAGTGGGGAGCTGGGTGGGGCCCTCCTCACTCACGCGCCAGCCGGCATTCGAGTCGGTCTGTTTTTTGTGACATGTTGGAGTGTACTTTGCCTCTGCTTAGCTAATGAATGAGATAACTACTTAACGGAGTTAGATTGGGTTTTTTTTTTTTTTTTTTTTATAACTTACTTGAACATTCCGGTTGATATTGCACCTTCTCTCATCGCGCCAAGTATCATAGCTCGCTTGTAGGAGCGATTTCTTTGCGCTAATCTGAGACAGAGGCTGCGGGCCGAGGGGTGGTGAGCCAGGCGGGGCCTTCCTCCTCACTCCCGTGCCAGCCTCCATTCGAGTCGGCATGTTGGAGTGTACCTCTCCTCCGCTTAGCTAGCGATACCTGTTTGTTTATTGATTTTTAAAGTTTGTCCTGTTTTGCTACTATGCGGGCAGAGCCATGGGTACAGCTAGTATAATATGTTTTGAAGGAGAGAATTAAAAAAAAAAAAAAATACATAAATAAATTGTCTAGAGGAGAGGCACTGGAGGCCAAGGCCTTCATGAATAACAGAATCCTGAGGGCATCTTGCTGATGCAGCTGGTAGGTGTAGTGAACAGCAGCAGGACTAGTGGCCGTTGTTCATTCAGTATCCATACTCAACAATCCGGAAAGCATGTCGAGATACTTGGGATGATGGAACTTTTCAGGGGTGTTGTCCTTTCCCATACTTTAAGACGGTGGGTTTTGTGTGTCATTATACAGAAACTTAGGTAACCACCTCACTAGTAGTTAGAAGTCTGAGATGGAGCTACTGAGCCGACCACCATTTCCTCATTAGGCAGCAGCTTTTCATGAACTTAGCTGCTGCTGAAAAGGCTCAAACTTTTGTTGCTTTGAGCTACCCAGAAGTCTTCTTGATAATTTCTCAGAATTCAATTGTTAACCGTTACTGGACAGCCAGTGAGGGGTGATATACTATGGTTAATTTAAAATTGCCATGGTGTGTAGAGCATACGTTTTGGCAGATGTTAGTTACAAACTTGTGACTGTCTTTTTCTTCTTTGTTTCAGGATATGGATGTGCTGGAACGTCATATGTAGCCTATGGTCTGATTGCAAGAGAGGTGGAGAGGGTAGACAGTGCTTATCGGTCCGTGATGAGCGTCCAGTCTTCCCTTGTAATGCACCCTATATATGCTTATGGGTCAGAAGAGCAGAAACAGAAGTATTTGCCAAAGCTCGGTAACCCTGCCATTCTTGATTTGATATATTGAGAGCTCATTGAGAGCTAAGTTTGTTTTTTCTGTGCTTATTTCACATGGTGATATTTTATAATGTGATATTTTTCTGTCCTCTTCTCCTCTTGACTCGCATGTCAGCTACCGGGGAGTTGTTGGGTTGTTTTGGATTGACGGAACCAAATCATGGCAGTGACCCGGGTAGCATGGAAACTCGCGCCCGATACAATCCCTCCAGTCGCACGTTTACTCTGAATGGTTCCAAAACCTGGTGAGAATATCAAAAGTCCATTTTTGTAGAAGATACAAATTTGTAGCATAGCGCATGCCATCCATTGCTTGTTTAATCCATTTAATTACAGTCAATTCGTGAAAACTAAATGTGTCGTTTTATCGTGCAGAATGAGCTCTATTGAGTGTGAGAGATGATCAATGCCACCCAACCCACCAATTTTGTGAACTGACTGTCTTCTCAGCCAAAATTAATTTCAGCCTCTTTTTAGGTTGATAAACATATCAGAGATTTTTTCTCAACATAAAGTTTTCAGTTTGATGAAGTCAATTGTCCAAGATTGATGGTCAGATCTTGCAGCTCTAGTTAGTTAGGAACATTAGCACTGTCGTGTTTTTGTTTGCTTTCTAAAAGTAAAAAGCTTGAGAACCCATCTGTACCGTTTATGTCTTTTCGTTTGGGCATTTTATCCACAATATTCAAGAATATTCTCTGTGTTACCCAAGCAGAAAAGACTCAAACGAGGAAATGGAGTAATTATTGTCTTAGCCTCCTTGGCGTTAGACCTAAGCTTCACTCGGGCTGTGAAAACAGTCTTGAAAGTATTAGTCTCGGGTGTCATTCGGGCAACTGTGTTGACACGTCTCGTGTAACCATCAGACCCGACGATTACCAGGGCTGTAAAAGTGCCAACAGTGTCTAGTCTCTGGCAATGGTATGAGCGCGTCTTACGTAAGTGTCAGGCCCGAGCTTTACCTGGGCAATGGTGTAGGCGCATCTTCACCTAGCCTCATAATGGCGTCTTGTAAGAAACGTTTTCCAGCAGTCCAGGTGTTGCATGATCTTGACAGTGATAACGAGCAGCGATGCTGATCTCATCTGCAGTGATGATAAAGAGAATCAGATTTCTGGCAGTGAAACCGAAAGTGACGTTCACATTTGTTTACCCTGCTTCAAATAAACCAGCACCACCTCGTTTGGATTTGGTGGGACAGCCAGGAACAAAAGTGAACATTGATGCCCAGGATCTATTTACGTACTTGAAGTTATTTGACAATGACCTGATCAAACAAATTGTTGTTGAGAACGAACAGTTATGCTGAACACCTAAGCAGTTTTTCTGTTCAGTCAGTCAGTCAGTCAGTCATTGTCCAACCCGTTATGTCCTAACACAGGGTCACGGGGGGTCTGCTGGAGCCAATCCCAGCCAACACAGGGTGCTAGGCAGGAACAAACCCTGGGCAGGACGCCAGCCCACCGCAGGGCACACACACCAAACATACACTAGGGACAATTTAGGATCACCAATGCACCTAACCTGCATGTCTTTGGACTGTGGGAGAAAACCCACGCAGACACGGGGAGAACATGCAAACTCCACGCAGGGAAGACCTGGGAAGCAAACCCAGACGGGGCTCCTTAATGCGAGGCAGCAGCGCTACCCACTGTGCCATCATGCCGCCCTATTTTGACAGTATATACAGTATTAATATCTTCATTATTATTATTATTATTATTATTCATTTCATAGTATTATCATTATTATACTTTTTACACTTCTGACTTTGTACTTTTAGTATTTTGCATGTTTTACAGCAGAAAGATAGATTTAATAAAAATGTAATTTCCCAAGCCACAAAATGCAATGCTTTTTACATTTTTGTTTTTTATTATTAAAGTGCTTTTGAGACTTTCTAAGGAGATGGGGGGGGGGGGGGTCTGAAGTAGTATGGCTGCCCTATGGGGCATACACGTTTTCTGCAGTTAATGCCAGCAGAAGAATACTGCATTTAAAGATTGTTGTTTAATTCACCGTGTGTTATAAAGTTTCATTTCTGCCCCACAGACTCTTTCGTCTTAGTAATCGGTTCCTTTATTGCTCTTCCTGACTGTAGGATTACCAACTCGCCAATGGCAGATGTGTGTGTTGTTTGGGCAAAGTGTGAAGATGGAAAAGTGCGTGGATTTATTCTGGAGAGAGGCCTGAAGGGTCTTTCCACCCCTAAGATTGAGGGCAAGTTCTCCTTGAGGGCTTCCACAACAGGAATGATCATCATGGAGGATGTGGAGGTGCCAGAAGACTGCCTTCTGCCACATGCTTCGGGTTTAGCGGTAAGAAGCCACAATTTTGGTTGGCTTGTGTTAGAACTTATTGAGTCAGGTGCATCACTGCCTCCACTCATACTTTTAACCTTTCTGCTGTTTAGTGCGACACTTTGCCAGCTTCTACTTCTATGTGCCAGTTCTTGCCTTACAGAAGGTTAATGGAGAAATATCATGTGACATATCAAGCACCAAGTTACGTTTTTCTGGGTTTATTTAATTTCTTGAAGCTTTTACATTTGCTTGTTCAAATGCAGAATAAAAACTTTTATTTTTTTTGTAATAATAGGTTGTACATCACTAGCAATAATTAACGCTTGCATTCTGCAAGCCATTTAGTTTTTCCATTGGAATGGATGACACCGTTATCTTGATACTACATAGTAGCAGAAAAAAATTATAGAATACTAATGAAGTACATATGAACTGTAGTAAGAATGATAAACTCTCAGACAGATAATTGTGCAGTAGCAAATAAAATGTGAAATAATAAAGAACAATGCAGGACAGAGAGGGAGAGACAGAAATATTTGGATTTCTAGAAGGGCAGTGGTGAAGAAATCAGTTTAAAATACTGATGACTACATCCATCCATCCATCCATCCATTATCCAACCTGCTATATCCTAACTACAGGGTCATGGGGGGCCTGCTGGAGCCAATCCCTGCCAACACAGGGTGCAAGGCAGGAAACAAACCCCGGGCAGGGCGCCAGCCCACCCACACACACGCACACACTAGGGACAATTTAGCATCACCAATCCAGCTAACTTGCATGTCTTTGGACTGCGGGAGGAAACCCACGCAGACACGGGGAGAACATGCAACCTCCATGCAGGAAGGACCCAGGAAGCAAAACCTGCGCCACCGTGTCGCCCCCGATGACTACAGTGGAAAGCAAAAGATGTTGCTATGCTTTCAGGCAATGACATGATTGAGAATAAATGTATATCTTAAAATGTAAAAAAATAGAAGTAAAGACAGGTGTGAATATCTTAAATTTGTTAATAACTAATAGCCATATCTTTTTCTAGAAGATAATTTTATAGCAATAAACAATTTTTTTTTCCCCCCATCGCATAGTGTTGATTATTATTCTACATATATTTTTGTATACTAAACATGAATAAGATCAACATAAAAAGGGTACAAGGAGGACTTTGAACCATTAGGCCACTGACTTGCAGTCGGATATGCTACCCTCTAGGCTTGCTTGGTCTGTGACTTGCTCCTCACTGCTTTGCTTGGGGAACATTCTAGGAGATACCTAAGTGGGTTACCCTTTTTTTTTTTTTTTTTTTTTTTTTTTTTTTTTTGCCCATAAATGACATGTTTTTTTTAATTGTTATATATACAGTATATATCTGTTTTTCTTTTATTATTGAATTACATAAATAATAGCTGATGACTTTAGGACCACTGGTGAGCCAGTCCCAAATGTAGATGATGATGATTGGAGTGACTAACGAGTAATGAAATGTATTAAGCCTTCTGGCCTTCCTACACACACACACACACACGACATCTGACCGTCCATGGAGTGGCTGGTCCACTCTCCCACTCCTGCCTTGCTCTGTTCACCCTCCCTCTCTCTCTCTCTCTCGTACATCCCAGAGCAATGCTGCCAGTGAACCGAATGAAAGGGGCTTTTAATCCTGGGTCTCCTAACACTTTCAGGTAACCTTTCACAAACACATCAAGGTGACCCATCCACCATTCAAAGACCTGTTGGCACACTTGCTCCTTAGCACCAAGATTGTTGAGAATGGTCTAGCTTTGTGATTCAGGAGCTCTCCTGAATAGCCAATTAGATTACACGTTTATGTCACATGACTTACACTGCAAAAACTTTGTAGAAGGGTCTGGCTGTGGCCTGCAGCCCTACACTACACTTACTACAAGACATGCCTACTCGATAGTCATTACTCCTGAGTAACCTCACTCTCCCTCAGCTGTAACCTCAATAATACCTTAAGGATATTTTATGAGAAGAACATATGAGGTACATCTTTAAATGGGAAAGTTTGAGAAAAATGCAAATGCCTGGGGTGCTTTGTACCGTTATTGAATGTGTGCAGTTTGATTGGTTCATCAGTGGAGCAGAGCCATAGAGATCTTCAACTCAACACTACTAGGAATCTCGGCGACCTCTCCATACTATAGAGTACGATTGAGGAATGACAAATTGGCTGTTCTCCCCTGGATGCTTATGAGTCCCACCAACAGGGAAACCATTATGGGGCTGTCAGAACCAATTAAAAATGTGGAGGAGATAAAACTGTCTAAAATGTTGTCTAAACCAAGATGTTCTGTGTTGAGTTTTGTTTTCTGTGCTGTTTCCCTATAAATGTTAATTTTTATCAATTTTTATTTTTTTAAATGTGTTCTACAGGGACCGTTTGGATGTTTGAACAATGCTCGATATGGTATCTCCTGGGGGGCTCTAGGGGCTGCAGAATTCTGTTTTCATACTGCACGCCAGTACACCTTGGACAGGTAAGGAAATTCAAAGCAGAAAATCATTAAGTACGAAAGGAAGGTTTATACATTTCATATTGTCCCCCGTGTAAATCTGCTGTGTTATCTGTTCATCTCTTAATATACACTAGGGGGCTTATACACTGGAGTTCCCTGTGTTTATATACACACTAGGACAAGAAACAACATTGGTAAATCTTTAAGTGAGAAATCTTAAATGTAAAAAATGAATAGACTCCTTCAGGCTAGGGTTCATTTAACAAGAGAGAAGAACAATGTATGGCCGAGATCTTTGGATAAGATGACTGTCCGACAAAGTCTTTTGAAGTTTCTAATGAGTTTTTCAATACAATGTGGATCTGTAGTCAGGTTGTCTGTGTCAGTCTGAGAGATGCAAACAATCCTCATATCTGGCTGTAAAACTCTTGTCTCTGTTCAAACCATGTTGCAATGTCTTCAATTTTAGCATTAGTTTAACTTCCCATTCTTTTCTTATTCTGTTATTGAAATTAAGTGAACATACGAATTTACCATCAAAGATTAGCTTTCTAAGATTGGGTCTTAGACCTCTAATTGATCTAATTAGCTGTGTTTTTGTTTTTTCTTCTCTTATTCTGCATTCATTAAAACTGTGTGATTGATTTGATTTTTTTTTACATTTTTGACACTTAGACATATTTTGTTTGTGCTATAGCTTTAAATGCTTAACTCTACTTTTCTATGTTAAGTTTGTTCCCCTCAATTATATCCTAATAGTTAACAAGCAGAGTAGACATCCAGACACATGACACTGAATGTTAAAAGGTTGCCACTACTACAACTATCATCAGACCCACAATAAATGTTGAATTAAATAACCAGAAGGCCTGGAAGAGCAGAATGAAAATCACGATAATGATGAAAATCTTAAATAAAAGTGTATCCCCATGTCACATACATAAACACTTGGTACATTCTAAGAAAAGTTTTACAAAATGTCAACATTAACCCCAAAAACAAAAACTGGGAACTGACAGCGTGGCTAATGAGGCCAGGAGTTGTTTGAAAGACAAACCTGCAGCCACATTGGGTCCCTGGGTCTGAGTTTGAGAAGCTCTGATATTAATCAGCCTTACTGGGGTGTCTTGTCTGTTCACCGTCTTCTACTTTAAAATGTTTGCCTTAAAAATACCAAGCGATGGAGTTGTCTGTGGCCATTCGGACTGACATCACTAAGTCCTCTATCCGACTGGCAGCTTTGTTACGTAGCTTGCTGCTATCACTGCGTATTTGTTTGAAGAAAAAAAAAAAACAAAAAACACAACTTTAAAATTAAAAATAAATTAACAAACAATGAAGACTCACTAATGTATGTATGTATGTATGTATGTATGTATGTATGTATGTATGTTATCATCTCATTGATGCTCGTAACCGGCCAACTTTAATTTCAAAAGCAACAGGGGCGCGGTGGCTCTCAAACATAAAGAATGCTGGCTTTCACCTCCAGTTCGCCCTCTGGTGGTCGTTGCGAGTGTCAACTGGATGATAACATGCATACAAGACCGCAAGATCACCCCCCCCCCCACCCCCCACTCTACCCAGAAGGGGGTGGATTAGGGTTGATTTCACCGTACAGTATGTTTAGTCGACCAATGAAAATCATGTGTAACAAGTTTCATGAAAATCGGTCCAGCCGTTCAGATGTGATGCTGGAGCATACATACATACATACACACTTTAACTTTTAATACTTAAAAAAAAAAAAAAAAAAAACTTAAAAAATAAATGAACAATCAATAAAGACTCACTAATATTGCTGTCTTGCGTTGTTATATGTATGTTATCATCCAGTTGACGCTCTATTTAATGTGAAAAAACTCTTATTTAATTTGAAAAGCAACAGGGGCACGGTGGCGCTCAAATATAAAGAATGCTGGCAGTCACCTGGTATACACTAACTGTGTATGCACGGGATCCTGGAAAGTATTCATATCATCGGAGCTACTCTGGGCATTTCTCTGTTATGAGGATTCATGTTGCCGAAGTGCTCGCATCGTTTGTGCATTAGCAGCTAAGCGACTGTCTTTCTTAGGAGGTTTTCTTTTACCAGTGTGCTGGCCCCGCTTGTGTATCCTCGGAGCTGGAGCCCTCACCCTGATTCGACATGTCACTTACACGCGTAGAACTCTATTTAATTTCAAAAGCAACAGGCGGGCGTGGTGGCACTCAAACATAAAGAAAGCTGGCAGTCACCTCCAGTTCGCCCTCTGGTGGTCGTTGCGAGTGTCAAATGGATAATAACATGCGTACAAGACAGCAAGATCACCCCCCACTCTACCCAGAAGGGGGTGGGTTAGGACAGATTTCACCCTACAGTATTTTTAGCCGACCATTGAGAAATGTGTACCAAGTTTCATGAAAATCGCTCCAGCCATTTGGACGTGATGCTGGAACATACATACATACACACACACACACACACACAAATTGACTTATAGATTATCCACCTTTTTATATACACGTCCTGTTGTGTGCAGTCTGTAATGAGATAATTGACTTATAATGAAGACTGTTTCTTGATGATTCTATCATACTCTCTAATGTGATGCTTCTCTACTAGAATCCAGTTTGGAGTTCCTCTGGCTAGGAACCAACTCATTCAGAAGAAGATGGCGGACATGTTAACTGAAATCAGCATCGGTCTTCAGGCTTGCCTCCAGTTGGGACGGCTAATCGACCAGAAGAAGTAGGTCACATATTCTTTTTTTATTAAGCTAATGAATCTGCCGGAATAAAGTCTGATACAGTATGGCCTGAAGTGACACGAGGTATCTGTGATTGGTCCCCGACTTAATTCGTACCCCAGTGACTTGTATTAAGCAGTGGGCACAAGATCCTGAACATTCTATGTTGCTTTTTTTTTTTTTTTTTTTAACCAAATTTCGAGCCATCAAATGGTAGAAATGATTACAATCATTCATCTTGACTTTTAATTCTGGTTTCACTTTTCACACAAGCAGCAGTAGGAAGGTATCACCATCCTCATCGACACAAGAGTCTCTGATACAAGAATAAAATTATTCTGTTATTTCAAGAAAACAATAAAAAAAAAAAAAAACAATACTGCACGTCCTCTCTCAGGTTCCGTACAAATGTAATCTTTTATTTAATCTTAATACACTGAACGGGTATAAAGACGAGTGGATGAATGGGACAGTTTTCAGGTGGCCTGATTTCAAATTACAACTGCTAACTGACTGGATTTGTCTGTGAACAGGTCGGCCCCGGAAATGGTGTCCATGTTGAAGCGCAACTCCTGTGGGAAAGCTTTGGATATCGCACGACAGTGCCGGGACATGCTGGGGGGCAACGGCATTGCAGATGAATACCATGTCATACGCCACGTGATGAATCTAGAAGCTGTCAATACTTACGAAGGTGAGACGCCTGACTTGGCGACCTGCACTTTTATGAGAAGTGAGAAGGGCAGTTTGGAAAGTTTTACGATCAGGTCCTTACTCGGTAGGGTTTCAGGATATTTAGACCTAGCTAGACGTGTGATGAAGACTGTAGGCGCAGTGCCGTTTATGTTGTGTGTTGGCCAGATGCTGCGTTCAAAGTTCTGCTTACAGCACATCACATTAATACAAACGCAAAGACGTAAGTCAGGAATTCATGAGGTGTGGAAGTTGTGTCGTATTGGAGGTTGGAGTGTTTTATTCTTTCTTAGCACTACAGTAAACCAAATAAGCATTTACCATTCTATGGATCTGCCATTGCACTTTTCCAAGTCTAAATTATACAATACAGCAGGGGTGTCAAACCCCAGTCCTGGTGGGCCGCGGCGGCTGCAGGTTTTCATTCTAACCCTTTTCCTAATCAGTTTTCATTGCTAATTAACTTCTTCTTTTCCCTAATTTTAATAGCCCTGTTTTTGAGGATTCAGTCCTCTGAATTGATTCGTTTCTTTATTAAATGGCAGCCAAACAGAAATGAGATGTGAAACGAGCCGACAGATGACCAGCTAAACTGGGGCTTCAAACTCCAGCCCATTTCACTCCAACCAGTTTCTTACTGAGAAGTCGTTCTTGAATATCAGGACTTGTTGCTGCTCTCGTTCTGCCACAGCAGATTGTTGATTTCCTGGATTTTTTTCTAAGACCACCGTCAAGATGTTTTGGTGACCTGAGCAGACCATCATGATGGAGACCCTCACCTTTCTTTATTTTCAGGTGAGCTGCTCATGTGGCGGCTTGTTTGTGTCCCATTAAGGAAGTAAACAACTAAGGTGGTCTGAGTCACGTCAATTAAAAATAAGTCAAAACAAATTAATCAGCAGCAAAGACGGCACTCGCTAATTAAGCAGATGGTTAGAATGAAAACCTGCAGCCACTGCGGCCCACCAGGACTGGAGTTGGACACGCCTGCTGTAAATGAACTCGCACTCCCCCACCAGTCCACTCTTTAACTTTCTGGTCTGAGTTGTAGTTTGTGTCGTTGTACTTCATATTATTACATTTTCCTTGAGTGTGACCTGCCCGCATTCAGACCTTTGGCTTGCCCAGGGACTGCCTTAGGGAGGGGTCCTCAATCACTTCCTGGAGGGCAGCAGTGGCTGCAGGTTTTTGCTCCAACCCATCTGCTTAATAAGAAGCTCTTATTGCTCAAGTAACACTTCTACTTCACTTCAGTGGTCTCACTCGTTAAGATTTTGAGCACTTACTGCTTATTTTAGTCTTAAACAGCTGTATTCTTGGTTTTTAATGGCTCCTAATTAGCAATAACATGCAAATGACAAAATAGAGCAGCATTTCTCCATTGAGCTTGTTACGATTGACACCCATGTCTATTTAGCATGTACTATTGGGTTTAATGAAATACTTGGAAGGAAAGTGAAGAGAAAAAAGTGAAGGACTGAGAATTACCCCTCCATTTTAGGCTTCAAATCATTTGGAGGACATCATTAGAAAGGGGAAGAAACCCGAGGATATGAGAATGAGCTGACATGGCAGAGTTAAAGGACAAACAAGCCATGAAATTAAATTATTGGCAAGAATTGCTTTCTAGTTAAGCAGCCGAGTGAAAACAAAAACCTGCTGGCACTGTGGCCATCCAGGACTGGGCCTGATGACCCCTGGCCTTAGGTGTTCTTCACAATCATAAGATTTTTCTTTTTGTTTTGTTTTTGTTCTTTTATGAACAAACATTTGAAACATCTTAATTTTCTTTAAAGAGTAGATGAGGCATTCAAATGACTGACTCGCCGAATTGATCAAACAAGATATGCAGCGTTTCTTCGCTTGCTTTGTGCACTTTAACCAATAATCTGCTTTATTATTGTTGCAATGAGTCATCTTTTTCAGTGTGTGGCTTTTTGTGGCAGAGAAATTTGAAACAATAAAACTGCAGTAAGAAAATTTATTTTTTTTCAGATGATGAGAATGTGCGACAGTCGTGCACAGTTAATGAAAAGCTGAAATCGGGAACTGTGAATCTCGACTCTGAGGCATCTTAAAAGTGTCAGCACTGCGATTTGTGAAGGAAACACATTTCATGCTGAGAATGTTCTTCACTGGCCACATTTAAAAACGTACAGAGGCGATTAGTCTTAACATGGATCACCACCTGTAGAAAATAAATGAAGCTGGTTAAACGTCGAACTTGTCAAATTCTATGTGTGTGGGAAATAGGCAGATATGAAACCCGTAGAGCCAGTGTTCGTTCACCCATTGGCATGGCCTAAATACATTAAAGGTGCTATTAATCTCAATCTCTCTTTCTCTCTCTGTGTGTATATATATATACATATATATATATAATGTGTGTGTATATATGTATGTATGTATATGTACTAGCTGCGTAAGTCCGTGCTGTAAAATGCCCAGGTAGTAACTATTGAAATCATCAGAAAACAAAATAGAAATTTACAGACATCAGGTAATTGAAAAGATCTACTCTGGGCGTCTCTCTCCTAGGAGAATTCGTTTTGCTGATGTGCTCGCCTCGCTTGTGTATTAGTGGCGGGAGGAAAAGTAAAAAGGATACCGTTGTGCCGATGTTAGCAGCTAAGCGACTTTGTCTTTCTTTGGAGGTTTCATTTTGCTGATGTGCTCGCTTCGCTTGTGTTATTAGCGGCTAAGCAAGTTTTCTGTTTCCTCGGAGGCAGAGCCCTCACCCCGACTCCGCCTCTCACTTCCGGGCTGGACAGACAGATAGACAGACACACATACTTCTACAACTAGATGTTTATATATAAGACTAGGGTGTTGTACCATGTTAGCCATTATGAATGTAGTGAGAAGTCAAGCAAAACAATTGCATCTCACCTGAAGAGGGGGCCTGAGTTGCCTCGAAATCCTGCATAATGTAATCTTTTTAAAAGGTGTCATTTTACTTGACTTCTCACTTATATATATATATATATATATATATATATATATATATATATATA
>JANRMT010062830.1:5528-64827 GCA_026402145.1 Polypterus bichir lapradei
TATTAAGCGAGGCTTTTTTAACCGTTCGATTACCTGTACAGACTTGTGTTTGCCGAATTCGTTTACTTTTCTTTTCATTTCAGGCCTCTACGGCTACATAGGCCAAACCGAACGAAATACAGAGTGGCGCAGGGAAACGGGATTTTTTCAATTGACATTCAGTGAACGAATAAACACATTACACAAAACATTTAATGATGAAATGAACTGTACATGATATGCAATTAATGATGGTAATCAATATTTATTCAATATTAATTTTATGTTTTGAAGAAAACATCATGAAGGAGTTGTTCATTTCTCCTTACACATCCTGACAGCCAGTTGTGGAATTTAGGCATCGCTCAAAGTCACGCGTCAAGAGGAAGGCTAGCGATTTCCTCTTCCGTCTTCCTTTTTAGTTTAGCAATGGGTACACTCGGCTTTTAGGATGAACCCACAGGAAAAAAATAACAAACACAGTGAGATCTGGAGATCCCAGAGTCCATGGAATGTCACCGTTACGTGAAATGACGGGCCTTCCGAACAATCGTCGGGCAGTTGGCGGAGTGGCTCCACCTGGGGACTTCTTTTTTTAAAAGCTGAATCCCGTTTTCTTTTAAATTACGCACCCGTGTTGTAATCGCATGCACAGAAGGGACGCGATCGTGACGTCCTAACTGGTAATGATGCCGAAACTCTTTTGCGCAACAGTCGTACTGTCATCGTTCTTATTAAAGGCCTTCACAGTGAACGCCAGCTCGTCGCGCACCAATCAACTGCCCCATTATAACTAACCAGTAACGGTTATCGTGCAGTGAATACACTTGACTTGAGCATTCCTAGTTTTAATTTTGCTTCACTGTACGTTTAACATTCGTTTGCTCAGAGGTTGATGGGCTTGATGTTTCCTGAGCAGTTCTTTTCCCCACCCTTGCCCTCGCTTCTTCTCGTCTTTCGTTGGCATCTTTTCGCGTTAAAACTGATTAAGTCAGTGTTTGTGTTGCAATTACTTTGTACGTTTTCCATAATTTTTCACTGAAGCTGGCATTTAAGTCTTCAATCTGCTTCAAGAAGGATTTAGGGGAAATGACCACGAAGGTGGTAGGGAACGAGAACGGCGCTCGTACGCATGCGCTGCACGGCCGCCCTGCTGGCCACTGCCAATAGTTGATTACACAATAAAATAAAATAAAATAAAAATAAAAAGAGGAATACCCTTGGCGGTCAATCATCACCCCGAAAGCGAATTGTAGACGTCATGTAGTAAATATGTACCGAATTTCAGGTCAATAGTTCAAACGGTTTGCGAGCTACAGGTGATTTAAAATCCTGGACAGACAAAACGACCAGCCATGGTAGCGTTTATATAAGAAGATGGCAAGGGCTTCTAAACGAGGTCGCATTGGTCTCAAACAACTGTCGGCTCCCCCAGGGTCGCCAACGTCTCGTTCCAAAATTTCATGTTTCCCTGTGCCACCCTGTATTTTCTTCAACATGAATCTAATATTACAGATGGAATTTGTTTAAAGGTAAATTTAATAAAATGTCAGAAAACATTTGATTACACATATATGTCAGGAATTACTAAGTATCACCTTACTGTATTTTCTTAGATGTTTTGAATCCGGTTTTAAATTATTATAGGTTAAAATTGGTAATGTACAAAGTACAGTAATATTCTTACTCTCATTGCCACTGTCACAATTGGTATTGAAGGCCCCGCTATCTTAAGATACCTTGTTTACATTCTCTATAATATTATTCTTAAAAGAATATTTTTCTAGACAGCATTGTGCCCAATGCAGGACAAACCCCTCATGTGGTACAGACCGAGTCAGGCACACTTGGGGCTGTTTTAGAATTGCAAAGCATGCATGAGATATGGGAGAAAATCTGGAGGATCCGATAAACTGTTAAATACCTTTGCATGTGTTATTTAATTAGACATCTCGCTCGTGTCATTTTGTCAGGATTTAATCTATAAATAACGATGATATCCATTTATATCTCAATTGTCCTTTCTATTGCAGTTTCAATGCCTTTGTACTTCATCTTCAATTCTCATGCATGCATTAACTGAGCAAACACCTGATCTCCATTCCTTCAGGGCATGTCTGATTTGTTCACTGTGGGTTTTTTTTTTTTTTTTTTTAACTTCTAAAGTAAAAACTAAACTTTTCTACTGCTGTCAAGCTCATTTTCACCTTTTCTGCTTTGTGAAAAAAGGTGCTAGAAAATGTTGAAAGCAAATAAAAAAAAAAAAAGAAACCAGCAAAACCTCACAGCCAGCATCCTTCTTCTTTAACTGACTTGCAAATATATTCATATGTGTCTGAGTGTGTGTGTGGCTGAAAGCTCACTGAAGCTTCTAGAATGATCTGTTCACAGCTGTCACATCTCTAGGCATCTTTTCCTAAAGGGTAACGGTTCATCAGTATCTCTCTTTTAATAAACAAGTGTAACTGTACATGTGTATTCCACTATTTTGCCAGATCATGAATCCTGACCCACTGGGGCATTTTTGCAGTTCTGCTATTCCTTTGGAGGTAATGATCTTTGACCCGGCACTTATAATCCTGTCAGCTAGTGTGAACAAATTGGGGATTATACCGGACAGATGTCTGATGGTAATAAAAAGTGCCACATAGTGCTCAATGAAACACATAACAGGAAAGAATATATGTAGCAGCATCCTTAACTTTCTGGGGCACAATGTCCACACACAAAAGTGAATACAAAACTGAATAAAAAATATTTTTAAGCTTTGAATGTAATCGGCAATGTCTTAACAGATTCCACAAAGATAGTCCAGGAGAGCCTTAAAGCTAAATGAGTGTTCACTGAGAATTAAGTCAGTACATAGAGAATTGCATTTTTGTCAAGGGCTGTGTTTTCACATTCACTTGAATCTTCACAAGCTTCTTTTAAGGAACATTGAGAAAAAGTAAAAATATTAATAATATTACAAACTTATGAGTACAACTTAGAATTTTTAACCTATGTTAAAACATATTCAGACATATAGTCCTTTTTAACTTGAATGTTTGGACCTTAAATTTGGGCTAATTTGATATCTACAATGTACATTATAGGAGCCTGTTCAGCACTGCCTCTAATATGCTGTAACTGATGGAGGAAGGACAAATCTAACAGTTGAGAAGACTGAAATGATCATTATTTTAGAGCATTATCATATATAGAGGATTTATATTTTTTTGGTGGAAAGAGCTATGACAAATCGTTTCTAAAAAATTTCAGGTAAGGAAGCAGACGTTTCAAAGTACAGTAAGGTAAGTATACTCTGTAATCATTATGTACTTTACATTGTACATGTGGCAGTAATGACTCTGTAAACTATAGCCCTATAAAATCAGTACCAGAGTTTTAGGATATTCAACAGAAAGCAGCAGCTATTAGCTAACCAAACAAGCTTGATGAATTAATGGCGCCTTCTCATTTGTGGAACTTCTTAAATTCTTTAATTTGTGAGAGACGCTTAGTCTCTTTCATGCCTATGAGATCCCACGAGAATCCCTTTCTTATTGTTGGTATTCAGATATAGAATATGTGCAATCAATCTTGATATCATTGAGTAACCAATGTTAATGTTCATTTAAAATTTAATAAATGCATTGACAATTTAACTCCTGGCAGATCAAGTGCCCCAGGAGAGATAACGCTGTTGAAGAACAGAAACCCGTGTCATGCCACTGAAGTGGGAAAATGCAGAAAGAATCAAATCGGTCTTGGCAGCAGGGTGGCACTGCTGATGCTACTGACGTACTCGAATCCAGTGCCCTGGTTTAAAATAAGTGGCAGAGTGAATTGTGCACATTCTCCCTGTGTCTGAGCACTCAGGTTTTTCTCACCATACTTTGACATTCTTTCCACTCCCCAAAGATGTACATTTTAGATTAAGAAGCACTTCTAAATTTGGTCCATGTTAGTGGGTCTCACCCAGGGTTATTTCTGGCCTGGTGTTCAGTGCTGCTGGAATGGACTCCAGTCCCCCCTGTGACCCTGAATTGTATTAAGCAAGTCTGTGAATGTTCTGTGACTAACCAGTCTTTGGCCGTACAGTCCATCCTAGCTTCCTGGGAGGCTGCCTGTGACTTTTATCTTGTGTGTGTGTGTGTGTGTGTGTGTTTCCTCATTAAATTTTACACAACAAAGCCCTTTCACTTTTATCTTTTTTTGGAATGCCTAACCTGTGAGACACGTGGAAAGACATTTATTATCTTGATTATATTAGTCAGCTGCTGTGAACACACTGTGCCTCAACTGCCAAAGAATCACTGGCTGATATTGATAGTGATGTCAAAAAGTACTGGCAGCAAGCGTTCTTGTGAGACGGCATTATTAGTACTGTGTGAATGCTGGAAATATACCTGTGAGATCATTTTATCATCCATGTCATCTGACCTCCTTCCTGTCTCATTATTACAGAATAACGCTCACGCTTCAGATATACTCCATTCAAATGGTATTTATATTTAATAATGGCATGTTCCAAGGAGGCCGTTTTGAGTGCGTGTGTGTTATCTAAAACATTTATCCAATACCAATATTACATTTCTGGGTTTTATTTTGATAATCTTGAACTGCTTTGTCAATCTTTTCTCCATTTCCATCTATATAATAAAGTAGCTCCCAATAACCGAGCTGATGATCTCTTTCCATTTAGATTAGCCAGAATACATTATACAGACATTTTAATTTATTTCCATTCAGATTAATGTTTGTGCAAATGTTAAATGAGTAGTGCCAGATGGATTACACTTAACTGCTCATATTTGTAGAGTTAGTTTAATCGTTTTGTTCTAAACATTTTTAAATGTATGAGACTGAAATCAAAAGGATTTTTTCCGTAAGGTCTATTAATAGGATAGTTAATGTTCTTTCTTGCTGTACCCATTATATTATGTAAACTTTGTTACTCAATAGTCCAGGTGGCCTAGCAAATTCTAGATGGTGGTCTGGACCAATAAACACATGAGATACAACAAGGAGTATATGCAGTTTTGGCTGAAATAATACATTTTCTACTGTACAAATCGTATTATGTAATTTTATCTATTGTTGAATTCTGCTCTATAAGGCAGAGTGATGGCTCTGAGGCTAGGGATCTGCATTGGCAATCGGAAGGTTGCTGGTTCGAATCCCGTAAATGCCATAATAGACTCTGCTCTGTTGGGCCCTTGAGCAAGGCCCTTAACCTGCAATTGCTGAGTGCTTTGAGTAGTGAGAAAAGTGCTATATAAATGCAAAGAATTATTATTATTATTTTATTGTAGTGATGATTACTTGTGTTCTTTTCTGTGTATTGTATTGTATTGTATTTACCCTGTTTTTGACACCCATTGCACACCCAACCTACCTGATAAGGGGGTTTCTCTTTGAATTGCCTTTCCCAAGGTTTCTTCCATTTTTTCTCTAAAAGGTTTTTTTTTTTTTGAGTTTTTCTTTGTCTTCTTAGAGAGTCAAGGCTGTCAAAAGGCAGGGCCATTGTAGCACTGCTTGTGTGATTTTGGGCTGTACAAAAATAAATTGTATTGTATAACTGAAGCAGCGTAATAACTCTGAGTAGAAACCATACACACAGACTGTGAGAGATTGTGGCTTTGATGCCCAAAAGACAAACTGCATCATCCACAATTTCCTAAAGTGAAGTCACGGGGGTCTGCTGGAGCCAATCCCAGCCAACACAGGGTGCAAGGCAGGAACAAATCCCGGGGAGGGCTCCAGCCCACCGCAGGACACACACACACACACACACACCAAGCACATACTAGGGACAATTTAGGATAGCCAGTGCACCTAATGTGCATGTCTTTGGACTGTGGGAGGAAACCCACGCAGGCACGGGGAGAACATGCAAACTCCACGCAGGCCTCCTAACTGAGAGGCAGCAGTGCTACCACTGCGCCACCATGCTGCCCAATTCAAGAACAGTCATCTGGATAAAGCTGGGGTGAATCCACTCATCTAAAAAAATAGAATGACTAAATAAGCCTGAAGTTGAACACAAAACTGGGTCAAAACTTAACACAGAAAGGCTTGAAAAGAAATTGCTGGAAAAAAAAACTTTCTGAAGTGAACAATAGATCTTTCACAATGATAGACAACATAACCTGGTCTTGGATCATCAGATGGTCTCCAAAGCCATGTCACCACAACTTCCATGATGCTAAACATATAAGTAGTCATACTCCCTTTACAAGATGTCTTGTAATGGTGGTTCATTATCAGCACACGCTATCTAAATAGCAAAAAAAAGAATGGAAAATCTCACTTAAAAGGTTTTTGTTCCAGACACTTTCCTAATTAGTAACCATTTCATTGCTTGCTTAATTGTTTTTTTTTTCCTTTTTTTTTCTTAACTGACAGCCAAACAATTACGAGTTACAAAGCAAACCAAGAGATTACTGTCTAACTCAGGGGTCTCAAACAGTCCTGGGGGGGGCACCATTTTAAATCCAAGCAATTTCCTACTTCGCTCTTAAAAAGCCAGTTATTTAATTCTAGGGGTTGTTCGTGTTCTCATTCTGCCACACCAGTCACTTTCAAAATCGATTTTCTTTTTTTCTGAGCTCACCATTCAAATATTGTCTGGACCAGAGCAAAAAAAAAAAGGATTTCTCAGACCTTCATTTTTGTCATTTCAGATATTTTATTGAAATACATGCTTCATGAAAGATGCAAGTGCTCATGAGATCTAACTTAGCCCGATCATTTTTTGGCTCACTTTGCATCTCATTATTGTTTGGCTGCTTGTTAAGGAAAAAAGAAACAATTAGAATGCAAGTTAATTAAAATTAAGGCAACATTGTCTGTGCCAATAGCATAAGTAATTGGTTACTAATAGGGAAAGTGTCTCAAATGACAACCTGCAGCCCCTCCGTCCCATTAGGATCTGAGTTGGATACCCCTGTTCTATGGTCTCAGAACAGTAAAGCAAATTAAAAATGAGAACTCTTCAAGTTTTACCAAATGGATTGTTAGTAGCAGCTGATAGTTCAAACAGACGTGGTCCTCCACTTTGGTATTTTGTGTTTCTTACGGGGAGGTTACGGTGGCAAAATTCCGACTTTGGTGATAGTTCACTGATAAGTTATCTACAGTATGTCAACATGCACCTTTTTAAGGGAGCAGCCAGGGAGAACGGATGGGGGTAAGATCATGCTCATCCAGCCAGTGGGGGGCAGTCAAGATCCCTGGCTGGTAAAAAGGATGTGGCCAGTGTAGAGTGTGCCTTAGGGTGGTGTGGTCCTTTAATTAAAAAGTTCTAGCGTTGTTGTCTGTGTTGCCGTTTCTGTGAAGGTTGCCTGTTCTCGTGGATAGTTTTCCATGTATTCCGCCTTTCGCCTTTCATCTTGAAAGACGTATGTTATATTAATTGTTCAAGATTAATTCTATTAATTGGTGACTCTAAATTGGCCCTGCCTGAGTGTAAGTGTGGGTGTGTGTTTAGGTGAACCTTGTGATGGACTGGTGCCAGGACAGTTTCCTGTTCTGTGCTCTGTATTGCCAGAATAAGCTCAGACTCCCCACAATTCTCTCTCTTGGATAAATTGATTTTCAGTTCAGTTCAGTTACATTATGACCTGTGGAAGTGATTTAAAGCTGCCTCAGGCCAGAGCAGGCATGAGACTAGATTCAGGAGGAAAGCTGGGGCCAGAGAGACAGGATAGTGCTTTGGTATGACCTGGTGAGAAACAGCAGCAAATCTCTTTGAAACAAGGACCAAGAGCAAAGCTATGTGTGTGTTTGTTATTTTCCTTGTTTCGTGCCTTTGCATTGTTGATTGCAAACTTGTATGATCTTTAACTACTTCATAAATACACATAATTCAAATCAAAATAGTACATTTTTTAGATTCATTTTGACTCGGATTATCCAAAATTTTTGCATTAGGAACAAGCGGGGCACTGCCCTTATGTCCCAGCAGACGGTGCTGTTGTGGTAAAAAAAAAATGAGTAAGTAGTAAACGCCTCTCAATAGTGTATTGTTTAAAAGGTTTATCATTCAACTTGGTAATAAAAACCCAATGTTCTAAAATATGCTCAATGAAATATCTAGACAAGTATTTCTTTCTGGAGTATGCCAATATGTCTTTGTGCCTGGCACTGCTAGCCTGTTTGCAGGTTGCTTCGTCAGGCCCATGGTGTTCGCATGTGCAGCCTCAGTGTTTTAGTTCAACCTTAGGGTTTGAAGGCTGAAGATGATAAATAGAAAACATTATGTGAATAATGCCAAGCATGACCCAAATTGCCAGCATAAAAGACATGTTAATGTGTGTTTTCTCCGCACATTTTTTGTTCTTTTCTTTTGATGAATTTATTGGGTATAATTTGGAGGAAGAATACAATATGGAAAGACATCCATAAAAGCAATAGGTAACAATAAAGTTTCTAAATAATGTTTTCTTTCATACAGTGTCAGCAGTAGCAGGTTAACAGACCTCCTTAGGGTCACTCATTGAGTCACTGGCAGTGACTGAACTTCTTATTTGATAGAGTGTCCTTCAGAGTCAACATGGTGCTTTACACATAAAACATTATTGTTGTTCTCAGCTTAAATAATTCACACAGCAAAATGATGCTGGAGTCTGAACTTCCAACCTTGGAATTTACATTCTGTAACCCAAGATGATAACAATAGATGTGTGGCAACGTTTTACAGGTTGAACAGCACATGGCAGGTAACAGTTTCTGTATGTTCTGTACATATGACAATAATGATGCTACAAATCTTTAATTGTATTTATAAGTTAAACTGTAAGTATGCTGCTGTGGTTTTGGGTGTCTTTTCTTGGAATTGTAGTGCTGTGACTACTCTGCAAGGACATACTAGACTTGCTAGTAAGAATCTAACTGTAGTGTGCACAGGTGATAAAAAACTTACACTAACTTACTATTTAACTGAAGCACTGGGATAAAAACCCCACATAAACACAGGGAGAACCTGCACACTTCACACAAACAGTAACTGGGTCTCTGAGAGAGCCGCAGTAATCGCTGAGCCACCGACTCCGATTCAGTTAGAGAGAACCATGTAATACTGGCGTTGTCCTGCACTTTCAGGCTTTGTTGCTTTTTATCTTCATTGCCAAATGACTTTGTTTGTATGACCTGTTAAGTAAGTGTCTAGTGGCTGACATCCTGACATATTCTTTTATAATAATAAAATGGAAGCACTTGAACTGTGGATTTTAATGGAGTGTTGTGTAAGATGTCATTTTAGAGTCCTCATCCGGGCAGGGATTCATATTGTGGAATTAATAGGGCTTAATACTTCTGATAGCTCTAGATATGGATTTAAAAGCAACCATGTCAGAAATGTGATAGGTTTGTGTTATTTTTAGTATAATCCATCTTATGCTTTTTTGCTAAATAGAATATCTGCATAATTGCAAAAATGCATTATGGATATAGCAATTTAATATTTGAATTGAAAAAGTAGAGAGGTCTGTGTATTTACAGACCAGCTAAAGGGAAATGAGGATAAAACTAACTGAGCTGTATTACATTTTTTGGGTGATTATCTTAGAGACAAATTCACCTTTGAGTTTTGCTATATTTTTCAAGCTCCAGTGGACCCCCTGACCCTGTGTTAGGGTATAGTGGGTTGGAAAATGACTTACTGACTGACTGAATATTTTACTTTTAAAATCTTAGATCCAAATGGGCTGTATATGTAACGAGATTTCATTTAACATTATTATTATTACTACTATCAAATTCAACAAAAATTATATAAATGGTAAGATAAAATGCAGTTTGCTAACATAGGCCTTCACTTGTAAGCTCAGCATTATATACTCTTAGAAAAATATTGTATAGTTACATAATACATTCAAGTTACATTTTACACAACACTCCATATATTTTACACTGTGTGTGTGTATATATATATATATATATATATATATATATATATATATATATATATATATATATATATATATATATACAGTATATTATATAGTAGTACCAGGCAGGTGCCATATGGACTCTTGCACTTTACATCTCTCTTTTTCAGTAGCTCGTTGTTGCCACATTAGTTGGAATTTGTTTTCTGAGTTTGCAGGTTTGCATTTTTATAAGGTCCCCTGCAGCTGGTGCTCTATCTGTCTGTCTGTCTGTCTGTCTGAAAGGTTGATGGATATGAAAGGTATTATTTAATAAATAAAGAGAGAGAGAGACAGATATGAAGTGACTATATGATAGATAGATAAAGAGATAGACACAGATAGACTGGCACCTTAGCTAGGATAGAAAGTATTGTTTTACCTTGCCAGGAGGCCACCGTTATGGTTAGAAAGCCTGCAACTTGCCTTAACTGAAAGGTAGGAGCATAGAATGGACACAGAGGAGCCGGCTATTGCGAGTGACCATTTCCCCAGTATGCTAGGTGGCAGTGCTCCTCTGATGTCCCTCTGGTTTGGACTCCCAGATGGCTACATGGGAACTGTACAGCGGTAGGGCAGACCTGTTGGGTTCCTCAGGGCTCACCTGTGGGTGTTGCTGGGAGTGGAGTCACCTGTTTTGTGGCTGTTCTGCTTGGCCTGGAAGGGCTCCCTGAGTGAAATGTTCTACCACTGGAGTACCCCAGAGTCCAGCATAAAGGAAATGTGAGTGTAGTAATTCTGTAGAAAACAAATTTGTAGAAAAGGTCTCTTGAACCTGGGAATTCTGTCAGTGTGGTTTGTCTGAGATTTGGGGTTATCTGTGGTGGTGATCTGCGCCACCACCACCTAATCAAAGCACTGTGATGCCCCTAAATTGATGGATTAAAGGCCAGAAGTGCACATGACTGTCATCATCAAGTTCTTCCATGGGAATCCTGAATACAATGAGGACTGATCGAGGTCATTGATGTTAGGGAGATTGCCTACAGGGGGCTGGCTGGGTGGTCTCGTGGCCTGGAACCCCTGTAGATTTTATTCTTTTCTCCAGCCGTCTGGAGTTTTTTTTTGGTTTTTTTTTTGTCCTCCCTGGCCATCACACCTTACTTGTATTCTATGTTAATTAGTGTTTCTTTCTTTCTTTCTTTCTTTCTTTCTTTCTTTCTTTCTTTCTTTATTTATTTATTTATTTATTTATTTATTTATTCTCTTTCTTCATCATGTAAAGTACTTTGAGCTACATCATTTGTATGAAAATGTGCTATAGAAATAAATGTTGTTGTTGTTGTTGAAGTGGTCCCTACTGGTTATGATAGATAGATAGATTAGTTCCTTTCTAGTAAACATTATTTGTTTTACTTTTCAGCTAACTCCAAAATGACAGAAATCAGATGATCCATGAGCTTGTGCTGCAGAATTCAGAAAATGCAAAGCATTGCAGACATAAAACAAGTAAGTGCAATATAAATTACCTCTAAACAGGGATGAACTTGAAGGGGAGTACCGTGACTTTTGTTTTTTCAATGACCTTTGTTGATTCCTCATTGTCCTCATCTGGAGATTACACAACCCGATCCTCGTCTAGATTTTGCTATTTTAAGCAGCACCTTTGAGGCAATTTGAATCCACCGATCTTATGTACACACAGTCTCTGGCTGATGTTGTGGCTCCCTCGAATGAATTAAGTGAAATGTATGAAGTCTTTGACATTACCTTGCAGCTGACCTCCTTCAAAACTCCTTCACTGAAGCTTCTTTCTTAATTTAAATTGCTTTTTTTAAAATATGGTGACAAGGGCTCCCAGGGGTCCTGCAGGTAAAATGCTGCTTTCTTTTAATCACTGTGTGAGAGCCATTACAAAACCACAGATGAGACAAAGGGGCAAAACCACCTCTATGTATTTAATTGAAATCCTACACCACTTCCTGTCAACACACTGAAAAAAATGCCCTAAAGAGTTACTGTGAATATTTAACCAGGTGAGATGATTTCTGTGTGCTTCTTCTCTACATGGGTGTTAATTTAATTCTGCGGCTGCATCATAAAATGCCAATGCTCAGAAAAATGTGAACCATGCATTTCTAAGAACGAAGGATTTGAATTGGAAATTAGAGGAACATTACACTCCCATTGCTTATGTGATGTGTAAAGCTGAGCTTCTAACTGTCTGTCTTTCCTCCTACAGTGCACAAAGAAAATGTATATACAGTATATGACATTTGTGGAATGAGGAGATTCCAAATTTAGAACACTCCATTCTTACGTCCACCTCTCTTGTACCAGGTAGTACCCCCTTTTGCCACCAAAATAACCCGAATTTTTCTTTTTCAAGGACTTTAACAAGGTGCTGGAAACACTCCATACTAATTTTACCCCATGGTGACTCTGTAGGATCACAGTGTTCTTGCAGATTTCTTGACCATACAATCGTGTCATGAAGTACATGTTCCTCAAAAGACACTCTGTTGGATTGAGATTTGGGGACTGTGCCGTGTTTGTTGCCTCAGTGTGGGATGATGTGCGTTGTGAAGTGAAAAATTTATCAAATTAAAACTGTGGCCATCAAGGGATGATCATGATCAGCAGCAAGGTAGATAGGTGGTGGCGTACAAGTGATGGTCAGGTGCTATTAAGAGGCCTCGCAGGTGCAGAGAAAACCTCCATTCCACTGACTATTCACCAATCAAAAAACAGGACTTGCTAGAGCCCGCCCGCCCTCTCGACTGAGATGGGTGAAAGTGACAGTTTTCATTTCCCAGCCTATTTCATGTTGCAGATGTTGTCACTGGAATAAATACATAAAGAATTAAGCAGGAAAAACATATTTCATCACACATTTAATTATTTATGCTCACATATCAGTCTTTGAACTGATTGCCACATTCATAATACAGTTATTTCATTTTGTCATAAATATTCTTGTATACAGAATGCGTGGGTTTTCATATTGACATATTCATATTGTATTTCTGCGCTTTTGTTTGCCTGGTTGTTGTCAAATGATAAACGTTGATAGTTCATTCTTATTTTCAACAAAAATCCATCTACTTCTTGCTCTTAACTTTTCTTGTCGCATTTCTTTTTCTCTTTCCCTGTTGACAACTGGTTATATTTAAACTATCAATTCACGGACAGATATTATCAGCTTCCATTTATGTTTGTCAGTTTCAGCCTACTTTTTTCTCCTGTGTGTTTAAACAAATCTGTGTGCAATGTGATTTGTAAACTGTAAAATGTTCACTCGCATGTTACCCGAGGACTTCTCAGAGCGCTCTGCCCCTACACTCACTGAAGACCACTATACAAAAAAAGTGAAATAAGTAAAACGAATGTTGTGATGGGTCCCCGAAGAAAATACTGCTTTAATCATCCCATATTTCCATTCACTTTCTAAGCTTATTCCATTTAAGAGCCGTAGGATACTGCGCCTGTCTCCACGTTAAAACCCCACTCGTCTGAATCCTCCTTCAGTTTTCATGTCATGTTTTTGCAATGTCCAAATGCTGAACCGTCCTGGCGACTTTTTACACCAAGGCCACGGAGCATCCAATGGGATGTGTTGTGAATTCGTCATAGCGATCGAAGAGGCTGTACCAACACACACACACACACACACAGGAGCCGCAGCCCAATAGACTCTAACTTCAGACATCCACAGGGAGGCCACATCACAACGCCTCGTTCAGCTGCAAGCCGATTGTAAAAGCACGGAGATCAGCACCGCGGACAGCGAGAGCTCACTCGGCAGGCGATGCGGACACTTGCGGTCTGTCACTCTGGAAAAGCGAAGGAGATTCGGACAGCGCTCGCGGTGAAAAATAATATTTAGATTTTAATGGATGCCGCTTAATATCAAAACTTATGCGAAACCCCTAAACGAACTTTTGATAACAAATCAACTTCAATATAAATTGTGACTGTTATATCTTAACGCATGCCGAATAGCGCATCTAAGTAAAGCGCAACAAATGGAGACACTCGGGAACTGAACACGAAAGGTAATGACTTATAAAATCCAATATTTGATTGTTTTTATTTTTTTCAAATAGGGCACTACGTAATAAATAGGTGGCACATGAAATGAGCTACTGTATACGAATAAAATATACCATTATTATTAGATAGATAGACAGGACACTATATAATAGATGGAATGGGAAAGGCGCTATATAAATGAAGTGTACTGTTAATATTAGATAGGAAAGGCGCTCTATAATGATATGTAGTTAGAAAACACACCACAGAGTAGCTAGACAGATAGATGGATCTTTATTTGTCCCCCAGGTAATGTGTTTCATATTAACATCACATACACTCTTAAAAATAATGGTTCTGAAATGGCACTTTACTGGGTTGAATGGTTCCTCATAAAACTGTTGCTCGACTAAGAACCGTTTAATTCTGCGAAGATCTCTTTGTATAATTAATTGGTTCTTTGGGTTTTGAAAAGATTCCTAATATGTGAATAAAAAAGAAATCTTTAATGTCCGTCATAGGCAATCTAGCAGGATAGTATAAGAGAGAAAGCTTGAACTGAGTTACTGTATGCAGAAAGAGTCGGAAACCCGCAGTATTTCACAGACCTGTTACTGTCCATTTATGGAGCCTATTACAGGTTTAAATAAAACAAAACTTCTTTCTGGAACCTTCACGTGAACGATTCTTTTGGGAGCGAAAAATTGTTCCCCTATACAATCGCTCTGAAGAACCACGTTATTTTTAAGAGTGAAAATCACCCGTTGTCCGTTTTACACATTATTTGAACTTATAAAATTACGTTATTGTCTTCCGTAATTGCTAAATTGTCTTGACGCGACCTTCTTCTTTAACAAAGTATGGGATAGTTTATTAAAACAGACAGATATTGTTGGTTTCCATTTATGTTAATCACCTTCTAATTTGTTTTCTGTGTTTTAACAAATCTGTATCTGTTTATGTAGTTTTCCTACGTTTAGTAATACTATAATCAGTATTTACATTTTCCCCTGAGAATTTGTTCACAGCGCTTTGTGCCTAAGAGCGCGATACACAAATTGTATTTTTAAATCATTTGTTTTTTTTCATGTCGATTCCAAAATATCAACTTTTTTGTCTTAAAATTTGGCGCTTTGATGTTACATGTTTACTTCAAATACATCAATAGAAAAATACTTGGCCAACATGAAGGGAAAGAAGTAGGCTGCGGCTGCCTTTACCGCTGTTCAGTTCCACCTAGCATTCAGAATATGAATCACTTTAAACAGATCAAACTGAACTCTTTTATCATCTCTAATTTTGTATTTTTAAGAAGTGCCAGATCATGGATTCCCAGAATATCACCAGTTTCAACCTGACGGACGAGGCTGGCCACGCGTATCAGTACTCCTTCTCCAACAATGAGGCGCTGTACAAGGACTACAAGCCGGCGGCACGAGACCTCATCCCGCTGCCCAAAGCGGTGCTCTACCTCCTCATGGCTGCGCTCGTCGTGGTCGCGGTTGCCTATGCCATTGTGGGGCACCTCATCAAGGACCTGGCGCACGACTTCGCGGGTGAGCAGCTCATTTTCTTTGAATTATCTGGGGGTCTTGTGTGACTTTCTTTCTTCGAGGACGTCTTGTGTTCTCTTTATGACAAACCAGGAGCTGAACTTCTGCTCTTGACGGCAATTTCCGTTCCATTGATTCGCCGAGATACCAATTAGAGACAAGTGCACTGCTTTCTAATCCACATTGATTTTACGGCTATTTTAGGGTTGTTCATTTGTAATTTGAGGGCCGTGGCTGTTAGAATAACCTAAAAGTGGTGCTGTATTTCATGTTGACCTGAACGGAAGATTTCTTCTTTTTTTAAAAAAATCTGGTGACCTGTTAAACTTTGGTTTTGCTACTCATAATTTACGGTTGATGATGGTTTTACAAGCTTTCACTCGACTTTGAATTTTTTTTAACGTATTTTATATGCATCTGGATGGTTCCTGCCCTGCACCCTATGCTCGGAGGGCTCCAGCTTCCCTGCATAGGTAAGTTAGGAAAATGGATAGATGGAACTGCATTATTCCTGCCTTGCATCCAGTGACTGCTGGGATAAGCTCCAGCTTCCCTGTAAACCTGCCCTGGGCACGTGAGTTATAGGAAAATGGATGGAATGAATTGATGGATCTATAACTTGTACAGATGGCAGATTTTCATTCCAGCTAATGTCTTAATTAGAACCACATGGCTGCAGTTGAATGAACCTGCCTTTTAAATGGATGGCCACCTAAGCCTCCACGTACTGATGATAAACATCCTAAATCTCCTCAATGCGTTCCTAGCAGATTATTTTTATGAGACTGATACGTCCTACTCAATATGGTGATGAAGCTGTCGGTTCCTCAGAAATAGCTAAAAGTGTGTATATTAAGTAACCTCGCAAGAAGGCATTCTCCACTTGCATACTAATAAGAAGAATAAGCTATGGCAGGAAAGCTATGACCGCTAATGTGCTAAAAGCGGCTTCTGCATGTATTCACCCTAAACTAACAACAATTTGAATACAAGAAGTTAAGGATGGAGGAGTATTCAGTCAATATTAATCTCACTGGCTTCCCCCCATGCAGACTTTGGGTTTAACTATGTGGCTCAGTAAGGCTTCTGTTATTCGCAGTTACTGTACTTGCAAGAGCCAGTTGCACTCTGGAAAAATATTCAGCCATCCATTTCCTTAACCCACTTATCCAGGGCAAAGTCGTGGAGCAGCTCAATGTCCTCCAAAAGTGAAGTCAGTTATTGTGCAGTCCCGCCTCTATGCAGAGTGCACCAAGATAGACAATAAAAGACGCTGTACATTTCTGTTGCCTTTAATATACTTCAGATAAACACAGATACAGGAGGATAGGCTAATTACATGCACTATTCTTGCATGATTAAGTCAAACAATACTGTATATGGCAACCATAAATTATTGGTAATATTTAAAAGGTATGTTCTAGTGCATCTAACAGCCACTTTAGGCATTTTAATGGCTTGCTGTAGCCTATTAGTCACTTACTGCACCTTTGTGTGGGTCATCTTGTGTAGCAGTCAGAGATTAATAGATGCACTGTGTTGTGGTAGGCTCAATTGTGTAATGTTATTGGCTGTTTGGGTCTTATTAAATGAAACATTTAATCAAGTTGTGTAACACAGCAGTAAGACTAATGTATGCACTACATGTAGTGTTCTAACAGGCGAGTCTTACCAAGGCTGGGCAAAGCTTTTATTACGTAGCAGTAAATGACTGATAGATGTAGTACATGGAGCCGCTAATGTGACATGTTTAATAACAGTCAGCGACTTAATGACACACAGTGGTGTCCTATTGTAAAGGCAGAGTGGTGGCCCTTAGGCTAAGGATCTGCACTGGTATCCGGAAGGTTGCTGGTTCAAATCCTGTTAGTGCCAAAAGGGATCCTACTTTGCTGAGCACCTGAGCAAGGCCTTTAACCTGCAATTGCTCCAGAGGCACTTGTACAATGGCTGACCCTGCCCTCTGACCCCCAAGATATGTGAAAAACAAATTCCTAATGTAAGAAATGATATAAGGTGAATAAATAACTAGTGCTCTAGGCTTTAATAAGGTCACACTGCTCTGTAATATAACTGTAAGTGGCCAATGCATGCACCTTATGTGGTGTTATATCAGACGGTGTGTTTGACTTTTAATAAGACTCACAAAGCCATTGGTAAACTTTTGTCAGGCAATGGGTGTACTATGAGCCCCTAATCTAATGTGTGCGCCTCCATCCATTTTCTAAATCTACTTCTTAGAGCAGGGCCACAGAGCCCATCCCAGCAGTGACAGGGTGCAAGGCAGGAACAATCCACAGACGTGACAGCAACCCATTGCAGGGGCGAACGCACCCTAAAACACATCAGGGGTTCACCTAACGTGCATGTCTGTGGACTGTGGGAGGAAAGCCATACGAACATGGGGAGAAAATGGAAACTTGACGCAGGAAACACCCAGGACTTGAACCCCAATCTCCTAGTTGCAAGGCAACAGGGCTACTACCACACCAGAGTGCTACCCACCTAAAGAGCAGTAACTGACCAATTCATGCACTATAGGCAGCGGCTATTCAGAAGTATCACTGACCCTTCAAATCTTTAAGGCCAAACTGAGCTGCATTTGGTGCTAACCGCTTTATGTATTTGAGGCCGCGGTGCGAGTTGTTAATGGCGAGATATAAAATGAAGGTTGAATGACTGAGTGATGGGCGACATGGTAGCTCAGTAGTAGTGCTGCTGCCTCGCAGTAAGGACATCATTGTATCTCGGGTTCTCCCTGTATGGAGTTTGCATGTTCTCCCTGTGTATAGTGGGCTTCCTTGCAAAGACATGCAGGTTAGGTGCATTGGCGGTACTCCACTGGCCCTAGTGTGTGTGTGTGTGTGTGTGTGTGTGTGTGTGTGTGTCTGCCCTGTCCAGGGAATCATTCCTGCCTTGTGCCCTATGATAGCTGAGGTAGGCTCCAGCACCGCACCCCTCAGTGACCCTGTTCAGGACTAAGCGGGTTAGAAAGTGACTGAGTGAAAAATTAAGTTGTGCCAACTCAAGCAAAAGATAATGATGGCAAAGCAGGAAACAAACTGAGGCAGCACTTTAGAGGGGGGCTACCAAGGTGTATTTATAGGCAGTTGTAACAAGAGCTTAACAAAGGCTTTGTTTGGCCTTAATAAGATTTGAAGTGCCAATGACTCTTATAATAGTGGCTACCTATTGAGTGTGTGTGTATTACACACTTACTGCTCCCTAGGTTAGTGGAGTCTTATACAATACTGCGTCTGCTAGCCAGTTACTGCTACATAACAAGACCACCACAAAGGCTATGTCTGGCATTGCAGGGTGAACACACACCTACACGCATGCACACACACCAAGGACAATTAGTATTGCTAATTCATTGAACCTGCATGTGTTTGGATTGTGAGAGGAAACCACATGCCAACTCCACACAGGGAGCCCCCCGATCTCCTTGCAGCGGGACAGCAGCAATACCACCGCACCATCTAACGAGCAGTAACTGATTAATACACGCACTGTCGGCAGTCACTCTCATAAAGTGTCATTGGCACTTCAAATCTTTACGGCCAGGAAGAGTCATTGTGAACCTTCAGTTACACTACAGGACAGTAGTGGACTAGTGGATGGCACCATGGCAGCCCCCCCCCCCGTTTTGCTATCTTTACCTGTTGCTTGTCTTAGCAAAATTCCATCAATCAATTAATCTTCATTTTACATCTCGCTGTGAGCGGCATGTGCCTCTAAGGGTCACGGAGCAGCCGGAGCGTAAGTACTGGGCACATGGCAGGAACGATCTCGGGATGGAGTGCCAGCTTATCAAAGGGCAAACAGACACACATCAGTGCCAATTTAACAAAGTCAGTCCACCTAGTCCAGTGACTACGATATGACTTTTCTCCATCCTGCTCAAAAATACCAGAACAATGTGAAACAAAACAAAACCTGCTCCTAAAACCAGTGCCCCCCCGACAGATTCCAGTCTAGTTTAATACGTGAAAAGTGCAAAGTGCTACAGGAAGACAAAAGAAAAGTGAAGTTAAATATGTCTTGGAGCAGACCTCTGTAGCTGAAAGGGAACTGTAAGGAAAAGGAAAGTGCGAGACCCCCAGATGACTCACACGGTGAATCAAAAGATTGGAACAATGCGGGTTCAGCGGGGCCGTTGGCATTTGCAAGCAGATAGCTTTTTACGGCAGTGCCCACATTTCCGGTCAGGGCCTACGTGTCATCATCAGCCTGCTCCTTACCAGATTTCCTTTAGCATGATGAACGTTGTTGAGGTTGGCCTTAGCTGTGCACCTTATGGGGGGTCCTTTTTAAGAAAGGGTCTTTTTTATGTCATTTTATTTCTTTCTATAGTTCAGGAATGGCAAATTTCAAAACTTTTTTTTTTGCTGTGCAAAATACCAGATATTAAATTTATGTGTCAAATGCCCAGTACATGTAACAAGTGAAAAGATTATATAACACATGTCAAGTGAAAAGTGGACACGGCCAACGTCCAGCCTGTAAGGGAAACACCCCACATATATCATCCATCCATTATGCAACTCGCTATATCCCAACTACAGGGTCACGGGGGTCTGCTGGAGCCAATCCCAGCCAACCTTGGGCACAAAGCAGGAAACAAACCCCGGGCAGGGCGCCATCCCACCGCAGGGCACACACACCCACTAGGGACAATTTAGGATCGCCAATGCACCTAACCTGCATGTCTTTGGACTGTGGGAGGAAGCCCACACCGACACGAGGAGGACATGCAAACTCCACACAGGGAGGACCTGGGAAGCGAACACTTAAGGGTCTCCTTACTGCGAGGCAGCATCGCTACCACTGTGCCACCGTGCCGCCCTCCATGTATATCACAAGTGTCTCAACTACATGGCCGACATCCAGCTCAAATGTTAAATGTCCCACTTCGATGGAAAACATTCAATCTAAATGGCAAATGATCATTTAAATAGCAGATGTTCAGCTTATGGGGCAAATGTCAAACAGGCATATAGCAAATATCCAAATTACATGGCAAATATCTGGCTTTGTCAACTAATTAAGGTCGATGTGCAGCATGTATGGATAATATCAATCTCCGATAGCCAATGTGCTTCATATCCAGCTTAAATAGGAAATTCCCAATGTAACGCAGATTTCCATCTTAAGTGGTAAATGTCCTTCTTCCTCAAATGTACACAGTAGGTCTACAGCTTAAGTGGGAAATGCCCATCATAACTGAAACATGAATATGTCAGATATCCAGATTATAGGGGAGTGTTCATCTTATTAGCCATGGAGGTGAAACACTTTGCCACATATGAGCTTACTGAAGTGGTCTGCTTATATGGCCGATGCCCAGCGTACGTGACGCCTGGCCAGTGCATATAGGAAATGCTCAGCTTACATGGCAAACATCAAGTGAATAAAGCAAATGCACAGCTTATATCACAAATGCCCAGCATATGCCAGATGTCCATCTTGTGTTGCAAATTCCCAGGGAACACGGAAAGTGCCCAATGTCGAGAATAAATCACAGACGTCAAACCTGAATATCAGTCTACTGGAAGTGGCAGGCGATTATGGGAAATGGCCAGCACTTTCTGAAGATTTGCCGTTTCTACTGAGCATTTGCCATTTTGATACTTGGTTTGGCTTTTGCCACCTTGCACAGCAAATGGCACCAACCACGCCATCTTCTTACCTTTTTCCTCATCTTTTTTTTCTTTTCCGCTAGACTGCATCCTCGGGCCCAACCAGGATGAGATGGAGAAGGAGAACAGCCTGAGCTGCATCACCCCAACCAAGACGTTTACCCTGTCCTCCTCCACGCACTCCAATGCCTTCTACGTATGGGACCAGGATGAGGTGCACATCTTCCTGCCTTCCGAGGAGAGCTCACTCCACGCCAGTGACCACGAGCACAGCCATTCCCTCCCAAGGGAGACCTAAGTTGCCAGCCTAAACCCCCCTTTCTGTTGGAGTGAAGACAGTCGGGTTCAGGGAAGTGCGTCCGTTTGCCCAGATGTGAAGGCTCCTGATCATCTGGCTGCTCGCCTCCGAGACTGGCAGTCCTGTCATTGGATTAAGACTCCCAAAACCTCCGCCTGACCACAAAAACTCTCATAAACGGAGTGGGGGGGAGAGGGGGGGGGGGGGGGGGGGGCGACAGACAGATGTATGACCCCCATTGGGTTTTAGTACTTTAGAATGACTGCATAGGAACTGGCAGGGCCTCGCAGTTTGCCAGTGGGGTCAAGACGGGCAATAGCTCAGAACGAACGACTGGAGAGGGACAGGTCCGCACCCCCCAAAGACTGATACTATAGTGGGATCAGATTCCCAAAGGGAATACCATTTGGAAACAAGCCAAGAAATAAAACCTCACTCAATCCCACAAATCCTTGCTGCACCATCTGTTCCCTTAACCTCGGACCCTCAGTCCAGTGCTTTTATTTACAGCCAGTCTTTAGGGTGAGGCGCCATAAGGGGGGGCGGGTGGAAACAATGCAGTCAAGACTGGAAAAAGCTGAAGAGGACACCACGGGCTTCACAGCTGGGCACCAGAAGGGTGCCATGTCCAGGGCGGCTTTGATTTGTGTCAGGAGTGGTGGCACCATGGTTTTAATGATAAACAAGTCGCATCACGAGGGACGCGGTGGGCCGTAAGCTTCTTACTGCTACTAATACCCCCTTCTCCCTAATTCAGAGCAGAATGCTCTCCAAATCGGATCAACACACAAGCCTCGCCATGCTGCCCACCTGTCTGCAGGGCCTTCTTGTAAACTGCAGGATGCAGAATAAAGAAAGACACGATGGGAAGTGCAGGTCTTATATAGCGCCTTACTCAGAGCAGAGACCATCATGGAGGGTGGCAGACCTGGTGCAGTGCCAGCACATAGTCAGCACCACTACAGGTCGATCTACAGGTATGCCCATATATAGCACCTTTATCACATAACGGTACCCTGCATACAGCCAGCTCTGTTTGACAGAACTAATGAATTACGTTTATATAGTGCATTACACAGACAATGGCGAACCCCTCATGTGCAGCATCCACCGGGATGAGGGGATATAGCGCCTTTCACATGAAGACAGCAAGAACACTGGTAAAATATACATACGGTACATACCAAGCACCATGCCAGGGCTCTCTGAGGGTAAACTGTGTGCATAGCCTTTCCTCAAGGGTACAGAGGGTTAGCACTGGGCAGAAGACAGGGAATAGTACTGAAAGTCATGCCAGTCCATCATGGGTAGCCCATCCGGGTAGCACTGGGCACAACCAGTCCTGGATAGGGTGCCAGGCCTCCACAGCGACGAGCAAAATCAGGCCCAAACACACACCCAGTCTGGAGCCAAACCCAGCAGCACTGGGCAGAACACAAGAACCAACCATGAATGGGATGCCACTCCATCACACCCATATCAGTGCCAATCCTAGAAGCAATAGTAACACAGCAGGAGCCAACCCTGGGCAGGATGCCAGTCTGGGTTCATACCCGGTCACACCCACACCCATATCATCAGAAACCAACCCTGGAAAGAATACCAGTCCATCACAGGACCATCTCGTGCTCATATTCTGGCAGCACCACATGAACAGACTCGGGGGGCTTGCCCACCGTAAGGCCCACCCGCATACATCCAGCATGGCCAATCTGGAATTGCCAGCACGCCAGTGTGTTTGAATGAGGGAGTGAAAGCCCACCGAGAGGACGACTTTAAGGCCTTCTGTAAAGTGCACACTGGCAGTTTTATTTTATATGGCGTCGTCTTTGTGGCACGTGCCACATCAGTGGGCTTCACTGAGTTAATGGCCCACCTGGCGTTTTACTGCCCACGCCACTAGGGGGCCTCATTGTCTGCCATAAACTGGTGTGACAAAGTTGAAAAGGAGAAAAATGAAATGAAATGAAATCCACCAAGAGAAGGCACCCGGCATTGGTACCTTCAACCTGGGGTCAGGAATTCTGAGTGAGGCATGAAAGAGGAACAAGGTGGCAAACCCAAAGCAGACCAAATGGGGGTCTGGCACAGGGCCACTGCTCAGAGTGAGGACCACCGCTGTTCCTCCATATCAGGGAGGCAGTTTGGTTAGAGTGATCTTCAACACCTCTTAGAGTCGGGCGACCAGGCAGAAACACTTACCAGGGTCCTGGTGGGGTGGCCTGACCTGCCCAGCTCTGCACATTTCTGGTGAAGGCCACGGTGGCAAACAGACTGAAAATGAGGAAGACGATGATGAGGAGATTCCTAAATTAAATCAAATCAAATGTGGGTTTCTTCTCACCGCTGCGGTGACCAAACTTAAACGATGGCCATTAAAAGCACAAGGACGACCCGGTGAGGCTCTGAGTTTACAGTCAACTGAAGGCCATCGATCTCCACTTCCGAGGCGCTGCGTCTCCAGCAGGGCACATCAAGTTCCCCCCTTACTGAACAGGTGACATTGATGGAGTCCCGACAGGCGCAGATGACCTCTGCTCAGCCGCTCGGCTTTATATAGTGCAGGGTAACAGATGTTAAAGAAAGCCCCCATATGTAGAGCAGGGCATCAGTCTCACCTCAACAGACAGGGGTGACACCTCCAAATAAGGACCAGCACAGCTCAAGCCAAGGCAGTTACAGACAGATGGCGCTAGAGAGTTAAAAGCACATTTAACAAGCTTGAGGGCAACAGAAGGATCAGCACAGCAAAGAGTGAGCAGTCATTAAAGCACACGCTAGAGGGCGCCACAGAGTTAATGTGCCCATGGAGAAAAGATTAAAGGCCAACATAAAGAGAGGTGAACTGCAGGTAAGGGGGCGCTACAGAGGTGAACGTCCATTTGGTAACGGGTAGAATATGCAGCCAGAGACCATCAAACACACACACTCACATTCAGGAACGTGGAGGTGCCACCGTCAAGCTGAATTAGCAAGTCCAGGATAAGGAAGAATCACACAAATGAAGGAGTGCTCATCAACTTTTACATTACCGCTAGGGGGCGCCACAGAGTTCAATGTGCAGTCCAACATAAGGAACATCAGAGCAATGAATGAGCATTCGGGAAGGTTCAAGTTTTGGTTACGGAGGCCCCACATGAGGTTCAGAGCTGATAGGGAGCACCAAAGAACTGAGTCCACTTTCATAAATGCAGCTAGAGGGCGCCACAGGGCTATGTTAGCAGATGAGGGCCCAGACAGGGCACATCACAGAACTGGGTGAACTCATTTTATGGATGGGCGCCTAAACGATAAGAGTAGTGAACTGCAGACAGAGGAGGGCGCTAAAGAGCCGAATGTCCATTTGAAAATGTAGAGGATGATCATCAGAGCACTACTTTGATGGACGTGAAAGCTCAGCTTGGACTTGAAGACGCCGTGGAGCTCAAATAGTAACCGGCGTGGAGTCCAAGTGAGGGAGCATTCATTAAAGTGGCAGCTAGAGGGCGCTACAGAGTTGAAGGTGCATTTAGTAACAGAACTGAATGAGCCTTCATTAAGATGAGCAGCTAGAGGGCGCTACAGAGTCGTTACAGTCAACAGAGCTGCATGAGCATTCATTAAAGCAAGAGGGCGCCAGAGAGCAGAAGGTGCATATGATGGATATGAAGAAAAGGAGAACCTCCTACTTAATCCCCAGAGAGGTGAACTGCAGGTAGGGGCCTACAGAGGAGACCGGATACAAAACACAGACACACATTCATAAGGTTCACTTGGTACTCAAAGGCGCCGTTTAAGCTGAATTAGTAAGTCCAAGATAAAGCATCAACACAGAAATGAAGTTTCATGTGCCAGCCAGGGGGTGCCACAGTGTCCAAACCACACAATGGCAGGAATGACAATTCATCGAGGTTGAAGGTACAGCTAGGGGGTTCAATGTGCATTTGCTTGGAGGCTTATCTTGAAATGAGGACCACCACAAAGAGAGAGAGAAAATTAGTGACAGCTAGATGGCACTAGAGAGCTGAAGGTGTTATTGAACAACAGGATGGCGATGACCACAAAACTTAAAGACAATTCATTAACGTGAGCAGCTAGGGGGCGCTAAGCAGTTGAATGTGCATGTTGGGTAAAGGCAGTGGTTCTCAACCTGTGGGGCGGGACCCCCTAGGGGGGCGCGAAGTAACAAAAAGGGGGGCGCGAAGATGTGAAAACATCTTAAACTACATTCTGATACTAGAACAATAAATATAGAGTTAGATAAATGTCGATAAAAGTTAAGTAGGTATAATAAAATATGCATCTACATTTCAAAAAAATGTTAGGGGGGGCGCGATTAAAACTGTTATGAAAACTCGGGTCGCAAATACTTAAGGGTTGAGAAACGCTGGGTAAAGGCCATGATAAAGAGGGGCGAACTGCAGATAGGGGGCGCCACAGAAGTGCTCATCCAATTGAAATCACAAAATGGCACTGACGAGCTCAATTAGGCCTCGGTGGACCGGCTTGCTGGACATTCATTAGAGTTAAAGGGGCGGCTAACAGCAGACGGGGGTGCCGCAGAGCTGAAAGTGCATTTACTGACAGGCCTGAAGGGCAGCAGTTTTAGGTAGGGGGCGCCACCGAGTCGAAGGTCCAGGTGCAGAAAGGCTGACGAGACAATCAACAAGAGCAGCGACCTGCAGACGGGGGGGCATCGCAGAGCTGAACGGGCATTTGCAGAGACTAAGGGGTGCCACACACACACACACACACAACAGGGTCCACGTATAGAGTGTCACAGTGCTGCTTACAGAGGGGTCAAACTGCAGCATGGGTAGGGGGAGTTTGGGCACCACTCTGCACTCCGCTGGCTTTTGTCAAAATGGCCCACACAGCAGATGGACATGGACCTGACTGGTGGGCTTCTTCGTCTTCAAACGTTCCGTGTATTTCACTTATAAAGGACGGACAGACGGCCGTTGGCACGGGCTTATTATTTACTAGCAGATCCCCACTTCATTTGCACAAATGTAGCGACTCCACCTAAATGAAAGTGTTAAGCCGTGTCCATCACGTGCCCACCTTGGTGCCAGGGAGACAGACAGGTGCAGGGCACAAAGAGTTATTGAACATGCGTAGTGGCCACCACTGTGAGGTGCTCACACAGGCTTCTAATGGCCAGGGTGGCTCTCGAGTGCCCGGGTCAGCCAATGATGCCCCCCGTGCCCAGATGCTGGTCACTGACTAACTCAAGCCTTCCATCTAAACTGCTCCAGAATTTCAGAGGGGCCTGTGGATGAGCCGGCGGACCACCGCCTCACACTGGCCGAGCAGCGCCACTGACAGTCAAAGTGCGAGGAAAGAGGCCTGCAAGTCCTTGAGATGTCCACCCCTGTGGCGAGGGGGCTGCACACTCGATGAGGTGGTCTTGGTAAGGGCTCCCCTACAACGGGGGGCACAAATCAGGCCCACTCACCGACACCCAATTTACCCAACTAGACATCCTTGTGAATGAGAGGAACGACCAGAGGGGAGGAGACCAGGCCAGCACTTGAACCCGGGCACAGAAACACTAACCTCTGTGCCACCCTGAGCGCTTGGGGGGGTCAGCAACGTTTATCTGACTTCCTTTTATTTTAGTTTACAATTTTCAGTGGCGTTTCTAAGGTCACACAGCCCCTCGACTCCCAGGGACCACTGCTTCGCTTTAGCTTTTCCAACAGGTGGCGCAGGTATGGAGGGACGTCCGGGTGAACAGACAGCAAGGAGCACACAAGGTGAGTGTGTGGCGCGTGGACGGACGCCCATTTATTTGGTGTTATTGAAACTGGGGGTGGGGGGGCGCAGCGCAGTGACACCCAACTTGGGGGGTCACAGAGTCTCTCCGCAGAGAACGTCAACATGAAGTGTTCTTGGCCTGGACGGGCCGACGCCAGACAGACGAATGTCCCCTTCCCTCTCACGTTGACCCCCGACAGCAGCACAGGAGAGCCGAGCAGAGACGAGGAGGTGGTCCGGGATGAGGGGGGGCAGTCAATAAATAGAGCAACGTGAGGGGCCGCTGAGGACTAGCAGTCGAGTCGGCACACCGGGCTGTCGTAGACCATCTGCAGGTTGACCTTGTGACCCACCAGCTCCCTGATGTTGTTGATGCCATACTTGATCATTGTTGGCCTGCGGGGGGGAAAGAAAAGAAAACAAAATGACGATTCCAGTTTCAGCCAAAGCGACTTACAAAGTCTGGGGGACAGTTTGGGAACAAGTGTGACAGGACAAGGTGACCAAAGTGATCCCCCCAAGTGAGGAACTCAAAACAAAACACACACAAATGACACTTCCATAGTTAGGCAAAATCCCCCACACAAGGGGGTCTTCAAACACAGAAGCGGTCCGCTCGTTCTACCAGCCGGGAGCTACACGTGAGAAGAGTCTGGACTGGGATTTGATACCCCGTACTGGTGGCAGCCCATCGGCAGACCCGAGTGGTCGAGAAGAAGCAGAGACCCTCAGGGCACGGGCGCCCCCATAACCAGGGGTCCTGACCGGCCAACTACTCTGCCGGTGAGCCCCAAGGATCTAACTGGTGTGCTGCTACATGGAGTTGATGTGGTGGTCTGCATAGAGGAGTGACGAGTGCCCACCTCGGCTGGTTGACGTTCTGCTGTGTCGGTTTGTGGCACACGCCGGTGACTCCTGACAGCCGAGTACTGTAGGGGTGCAGACGTGACGGGACCAGGAGTTGTACTGGTGGTCTGGTGTGGAGCCACACAGACCGAAACTCGGGTCTCGGGTCTACGTGAGGTGGTGGGCCGCACTCCAGGCGGGGCACGGGTTGGCATCTCTGGTTCACGGGTGGGTCGCCTCACAACACAGATTGCTGTTGCTGGGTCACAGTGGGTCACCAAAGCCACGTATTACGGTTCCTCATTTCACCCCCCCAACTGTGCTCGATTCACTAAGGGGGCCGGTTTGCCACTCCGGTGTATGTAAGGAAGGTGGCGAGGGCCGAACACGAAGGAATTGGCCACGTGGAGCTGCACCCAGCAAATCAAACCTTAAAGGGCCCCCAAAACCACACGAGACCCCCTGTGAAAGAATAAAAACGATGGACTTGTGACTGCGGTGGGCTCAGGCAGTTCCTCAACTCGGCCCACGGCTGTAATCCGATTTGGGTAACGTGACCCCCCTAAAATGGGCTCATGCTGCGACTCACCAACACTTTTCAAACATGGCTGCTCTTTGTCAAAGCCACTCTGTCACTGCGGGCCCGCCGATGACCTCCAAGCCAGTTGTCACCAGCGGAAGACGACTTGGCACCTCCATGTAGAAAGCCAACACCGGCCTGCACCCCCTCAGAGAGTCAAAAATCAATTGGCGTAAGGAGTTGGCGCGCTCCGCTCTCAAGGCCGCGATCGATATGGCAGCAGGGAGAGCCCGGCACAGCCCGGCTCGGCACTCTGGAATCTCCTCAACCTCCTGGTGCACCCAGAGACCCCCAGAGAAGGATGGCACCCTTTGAAAGAATCTTCTGGCCTCTAAGGTCGAATAATAATCCACAATTTATAAATTTAGCGAACTTCATGCACGATTAATAAACTCGCATGTCACAGAGACGCCTTATTACTGTTTTCGAGACCCCCAACTAACACTACGAGGAAGGCAAGTCCAACATCTCGGAGCCTTCACGGCGAGATCCCCGTCCCAGCCTAGATTTGAACTTTGACCTCGGGACAAGCAGCAAGGCCTGGTCTGATGATCTGTGCCATCTCAACATCCTGGTGACCAGGCTGGCAAAGCCTTAGACACGGCGAATAGAAACTCAAAACCAGCCCTAAAACGCACCGGCGACCAATGGGGTAACACGAGCTGAAGACGCCACTCTAATGGGCGAGATTCGATACCCGCCTAGTGAAGCGGATTTAAAACGACGCCAAAGGCCCATCGAGACCAAATAAACGAACAGGTCAACAGCGAAAGCCTTCATCCAAAGGGTCTTCACGTGCCGACCATCGCAGCACCGGACACCCGCCGTCGTCACCAAGTCCCATTTTACCTGACAGTGGGTGTCGGGCGCTGCGATGGTCGGCACGTGAAGACCCTTTGGGGTTTGGTTGGTTGAAAAAGTGGGTGACGGACCCTTGGAGTTTTGAGCCAGTCGTGTAATGATGACAGATTGCTCCTCCAGGCTAGTGAATCATCATCATCATCATCATCATCTGCTTCGGGTTCGACACTGCAGGAGCTCCGCCCACCGGCGGGCCAGTGACGCACATTTCTAGCATACGTATGATGGCCCAGCCTGCCGTTTCGGTAAGCATTTCCTGTGGACCGGTGGTGGTCCAGGGGCTGGTGGCTTCTGAATGACGCCTTTGTCACAACAGACCCCCCCCCCGGATCATGTGTACCGCGGGACGCCCCCTCTTCAAATGACAGGGCAGCACAGCTTACCGCTCGAGCGACAGTCCCCAGGCGATCACCGAGACCCCTTCTGGAAGGCCCATTGGCAGAAGCATCTCTGGACGGAAGACTCCGGAATTTCCCACTTCGACCCACTTCTGGAGGCCTGGAGAAAAAAAAAGAAAAAGACAACAACCTGAGAGAGGCAGCGGCATCCTGGGTAATGAGGGGGTCTGTGGTGTCGGAGGAGCCAAGGACCACCAACAATGACCCAAAACGGGTTTGGGGTTTAACTGTGAACAAACTGGGGGTGCGCGACTGTTGAGCTTCAGAAGAAGAGACGAAGCCCCCCACTCACTGCAGCCCTGGCCTGGCTTTACTGAAGACCACCTCAGTACGCTCCATGTGGATTGAAGTTCTGGGCACGTTGGCTCTATGGGTGGCACAGCTCAATGTGAATGGTGCCCCCCAGCCCACGGGCCACTCATATGAACAGAGCGAGTCGAGGGGCTGAACTGGAAAAGCACCAGCTGCCAGTCCACCAACCCCGAGTTCCTTATGGCCAGTATACTACCTGGGGATTTGTAAGGTGCTTTGGATTTTAAAATGACAATCCTGCTGTAATGGATGTGGCGACCGGCCGGGTCTTTAGAATGTCAAATAAAACAAAAATAAAATCAACTGCAAATACATACAAATAAAGAGTGTAAGGGGCTCAAGGATTTACTCGCAGCTCGGATAAAAACCACCGCTGACCTCTGAACTCAAGGTCATGACCCTGGAGAAACACAGGTCGGGCCCCCCCCCCAAATAAGAAAAGGCTACAAGACCCCAAAACTCAGCCCTGGTCCGGACCCTCTGACTGAGAGATGGCGACTTTCACTGCTTGATGATTCGGTTTGTTAGAATAATGCTGACGAGACGTGAATTGGGGGTCCGCGCCTGAGCTACTCCATCGGTCACTGGCCCAGGAAGGGGTTGCGTTTATTTGGACAATAAAAGAGGGAGGGCTTGCTGTGGCATGCGGTCTCCGTCTCTCTGCCATGTCGCATCACGAAGACGGCGCCGACCAGGAAGAACCGAGTGCAGCTCTCCAAGTTCTGACGCCACCTCGCATGGCACACCTGGCGTTATCACGTCGTGTCGTGCGGTTTGTCGACATTCACACTGCACTCTGCTGCCTGACCGTTCATAACGCACATGAGGTCACCCACCTGCAGCGAAGCCTGGCCAGTACGCCATCTTGGAAAAGCTCAGGCTGCTGCTGGTGAGGCCAGCAGGGGGCGTCATCCGGTGGTCTGAACGTGGGTCCCAATGCCCCAGTGCAGCGAAGGGCACACAGTGCTGTGAAAATGGCGCCATCTTTAGGGTGGGATACCTTCGGTTCCAAAAATGTGACTGACTTGGAGGCCTGCCCCTGCATCTTTGGAGAGCCCACCGGGGGGAAGGCCAGCATTTTAGAATAAAGACCCCGGGACCAGCACAGCTGGACGGGCGACACCTGCAGCGCAACAAGAAGTGTGATTAAAAACCGAGCAGCTCCCCAGGGCTGCCAGGCGGACACGAGGAGTGATTAATTGTCGAGTGTCTGTCACCGCACAGCCACTAATTAGAGCCACACGGCTAAAAATACGACGAAGAAAAACCAAATCTGAACAGAATACGGCCGACATGGGGGCACAGCGTCCTGCGCTTCAATCCGACTGCCCCGGTTAGCGTCTGGGTGGCATTCTCACGGCCGTCCTTGTCCACGCTGCTCTTCCTCCACTTCAGAGAGACGTGATTTGGGGGAGTCGGTGGGCCGAGCGAGGACGGACGCCTTGTACAGGGCTGTTCCCCGTTACTGGGACCACCCATAAGTAATCTCTGAGGAGTGATGAACCAGGGCGGTCGTTTACGTTTGGTCACTTTATTTAGAGGTCAGCTGTGCCACCCGTCTAACGCAGCGTTAACGTTTGAGGTGCACCACGGCACTGGGTATGGGGTTTGTAAAAGGAGTGTTAATGTTTGAGATGCACCATCTGTTGGAATGACAAATGTCACCCATTTAATTACTAAAATGTTTGTGAAGTGCCATCGTCCGGAACGACAGACACATGTCCTTTTATCAAGGTGGATGGAGTAAAGATGGCTGTCTGAGGGCGTCTCTTGTAGCTGTGGTAGTTGTAAGTTCTGTACGTTGGCTCTACTGGTGGCACAGGGTGCAGTATGGTGTGGTAGTGGGTAGTGATGTGTACAGACTCCAACCAAAACGCAGGACGACGCCAGGATTGTCACATGTCAGCCCTGGCTGGGGTTGACGTTCATGTTTTATGTTGATTACGTGTGCTGTTCTTGATTTTTGATTTTATTTATGTAAGGAGGCTCCCTGTTTTGCTTTCCATGCGATTCGTGGGTGGTCCCCTAAGAGGCGGGGCCACCTGCCAATCACCGCCAGGAACCGCCCTGCGCCCTACAAATCCACAGGATCTCCCACAGTTCCTGGCGGCTCACTGTCGGTGAGGTTACTTACTTCTGTTTACTGGTACTCTTTGATTTATCAGATTTCTGATACTTGGGGGCTTCGCTCACCCACCCACTATGCGCCGTTGTGAAGAGGGGGGGGGCTGAACGCACCCCAAGGCGACGTGGTCGCTCTTCCTTAAATGGCGATACAACAGAGTTTTCTTTGTTTCCCTCCTCTTTGCTCGATCAGCTGCCGGTTTTCCGCGTGATCTTCATCTCGTGCGGCGCTCGGAACGTTTAAAAGCCTGTACAGCAGCGTTTGTCTCACCGCCTTGTCTCCCTTCTCCCCCCGACATCCTCAAACACCATTCCATCTCTTTTCGCTGATCCGTTATTTCAGCGAGTAATATTTTCAGTTTCTTTGCCATCTTCACTATCAGTTTTTGGAGACTTTCGAATTTCTCTACTTCCATTATCTCTAACCTGCTCTGCATGTGTATCGCCAACGTTTCTGAATTCTTTACGACCTTCTACTGTGTGTTTTTCCGGCCCCGGGCGTGAGCGGAGAGCACAGGACGCGTGTCTGCCAAAAGCATTCCAACAACTGAGAGGTCAGATGACCGGGGGTCTTGTTTGAAAACAGCTGTAAAGGGGGCGTGACTTGCAAAGGTCACCGTCTCACGGGACTTCGGACCGCGCCAACGTTTTTGGAATCTTTTAATTCTCGCTGGCAACACGAATTAGACGATCTACAAGTCTCCGACTTAAACTTTAAATCCGAACAATACACTGATACCTTGAGATACGAGTTTAATTCGTTCCGTGACCGAGCTCGTAAGTCAAAATGCTCGTATCTCAAATCAATTGTCCCCATTGAAATTAATTGAAATGAGATGAATTTGTGCCAGCTCCCAAAAAAACACCCCAATTTTTTGTTAAATGTTTTCAACGTAAGAAAAATGTATTTATAATGAACAGATATTGTATACAAACAAAATAAAACCTAAAACATGAAGGAGAATCTCAAGAAATAAACGGATGTTGGCGAAGCCGATTAGCGTATTGTGATGTTTTTTTTTCTTTCACGTCACTTTTGCTTAACTTCATTTTCTTCTTCACTCGTCGTTTAGTCCTCCCCTTTAGAATGTTTCTGAACTGAGTTAGGCGAGTGTCATTAAATAGCGCCGCTGCACGATCGCTTGTAACTTTTTCAGGGTGTTTCTTTTCTTTGGAGTTCGAAACTTTTTCTCACATTGCAATCACTTCCTTTATCTCACTTGAAGAGATGACCTCCTCCGCCATGCCAATCTCATGCAGAACCTCCGTGTGTTGCTGCGTCTGTAGTTCCGTCAACTCCTCCGTCGTCAGTTCCTCCGAATGTGCGGCCACAAGCTCTTTGATGGCTCGTATTTCGAATTTTGGCTCGTAACTCAAGGCAAAAAAAATCTCACTAGTGACGGCTCGTATCTCAAAAAGCTCGTGCGGTGAGGCCCTCGTATCTCAAGGTACCACCGTATACTCTTCCGTTATTTCACCGAGTAATACTGTCTGTTTGTTTGCGCTAAGGACATCTTTCCTATCAGTTCGTACTTCCATTATCTCTAACCTGCTCTGCACGTGTATCACTGGACTTGCTTCCAAAGGTCATAAGTATGACGTGACTTGACCGTCTCACGGGGCGTGAAAGTGTCTCTCTGTCAAAAGTCTCGTCTCGTCCCAAGATTTCCTTGTTATGTTAGAGGGATTTAGATTTTGTGTTGGGACTTTGCCGACAACTCCTTTGTGCCTTTTGTGTTCCTCGGAGCGTCAAGGTGTGACGGAGCACCTTTTTGTCAAAATAAACTTTTCCCTTTACTCAGATCCTGTGTTTGCTCTCAAAGTCAAAGTCAACTTTATTGTCATCTCAACCAAATACAAGTATGCAGACCGACAAAATGGCGAAGCTCAGGGTCCACAGTGTAACAACATGACGAGCCCCTCCTCGGGGTCATAACTGTGATGAGGTGACAGTATTACAACAAGCAGGCGAGCGCCAACACCTCACGGACTCTACCTCATTACCTTAAATCTCGGTGTTGGCGTCCTTCAACATCTGCAATAAGATGCTGCAGATGTTCTACCAGACGGTTGTGGCGAATGCCCTCTTCTACGTGGTGGTGTGCTGGGGAGGCAGCATAAAGATGAAAGACGCCTCACGCCTGGACAAACTTGTTAAGATGGCAGGATCTATTGTAGGAGTAAAGTTGGACAGTTTAACATCTGTGGCAGAGCGACGGGCACTAAGCAAACTCCTGTCAATCATGAAGAACCCACTGAACAGGATCATCTCCAGGCAGAGGAGCAGCTTCAGCGACAGACTGAGGAGATCGTTCCTCCCACTCACTATGCGACTCTTCAATTCCACCCGGGTGGGTAAATGCTAACATTACTCAAAGTTATTGTCTGCTTTTTTATTTTTATTTTTTTCATTTTTATTACTATTTAATTTAATATTGTTTCTTTGTATCAGTATACTGCTGCTGGATTATGTGAATTTCCCCTTGGGATTAATAAAGTATCTATCTATCTATCTACCTACTTTTTGCTTTTTAGTTTCGTTGAACTCAATAACTTTGAGCAGAGAGAAGTTGTGGACATGGGCGGCACGGTGGCGCAGTGGGTAGCGCTGCTGCCTCGCAGTTAGGAGGCCCGGGTTCACCTCCCGGGTCCTCCCTCCCTGTGTGGAGTTTGCATGTTCTCCCCGTGTCTGCCTGGGTTTCCTCCCACAGTCCAAAGACATGCAGGTTTGGTGGATTGGCGATTCTAAATTGTCCCTAGTGGGTGCTTGGTGTGTGGGTGTGTCCTGCAGTGGGTTGGCGCCCTGCCCGGGATTGGTTCCTGCCTTGTGCCCTGTGTTGGCTGGGATTGGCTCCAGCAGACCCCCGTGACTCTGTGTTTGGATTCAGGGGGTTGGAAAATGGATGGATGGATGGAAGTTGTGGACTCCCAATGCTGTACTGGAAGGCAGCGCCTAACACAAGGACGGCCAGTCCTCCTGGTGAAGTGTGGTGGTCCGCGTTTTGATAGGAAGGCTGCCCCGTTTATCAGAGGCGGTGACGTCCCCTAGTGACGCTCTCGTCATTTTAAAGCATTCAGGTGGTCCTATAGGCTACTGTACACTGAATGCACTGCTCACCTACCGGTGGGCTTTGGTTACAAAAAGACAACAAGAAACCCTTAAGGGTCCCGCATAAGAATTATTCATAAAACTGACAATGCGTCCATAACCTCCATGTGGAATTCTACATTTGAAAAAACGGCCACACGTGTCACCTTTTCAAATACGCCGATTTGGTGCTCCTCGCCAAGCAGCTTGTAACGTAACGGCTACCTGCGCCATCACTCCACGTTCTCGGTGAAGTCTCGCCGTTCGCCTTGCAGGCGATTGTGCTTTGAAAGGCGGCTGAACGGCGCGTCCTTTGACGCTTACTGCCGAGCTGCGGCCCCCTCTGTGCACGGCCACTTACCTTCATGGTAGCTGAACACCTCCATGCTGGGCTCGGTGTACGGGTTATAAGCTGGCTTGAAGCGTAGTTTTGTGATTCCTATGGAAAAAAATCAAAAATTAACAAAGGTTACGTTGAGAGCACGGCTAAGGACTGGACAGCCATCAAAAAGGGGCTTCTCAACTGTGAAAACGGGGCCTACGCTTGTCCTCGGGTTCAAACTCACTTACACAGTTTTAGGTTTAGCTTCATTCATTCAAACGCAGGCAGTCCCCTTTACGAGTGCCCACCACTGACCACCATCCAGGACGCCAATCAAGTGGACTGTTTGGTGCAGTAAGAAGCATCTTACTCTGCGTGTCAGAAAGACCTAAAAATGACATCGCACTTTTAAGGGACAGAATTCCGCGTGATCGCCCCTCATTGTTCTGTCGACATCGTGACCAAACCGAAGCAGGTGGGGACCACCCTAGACAACAATCTGTAGTAGTTGGAATACAACAACTAAAAACATGCATTCAGGGCCTTGTCCTCCTCCAGACAAGGAGCTCACGTTGTCCTTTTATCACCATGTGATCCAGTCGGTCATCACTGTCAACGTCACCGTCTGCTTTAGTGGTCAAGCAACCCAAAAATTCTAAATAAATAAAAAACCCCAGCGGATGACCAAACCAGGGGCAGACGTGGAGGATTTGTTAAGTGTGCGAGTCAGAGGGCGATGGAGAAGACGGTGGAGATCATCTCAGGTCACGACAGGACCCCCCCGGCTACACCAGTCAGTAAACCAGGGAGGCGAGTCGCTTTGAAAAGCCACTCAAGCTGTGCCAGGACAGCCACCTACCTAGCAGGACGTTTTAGAAACTATTCTTGATTTAGAACATCAGGCCATTCAGCCCAACAAAGCTCGCCAGTCCTCTCAAGTCGAGTCTTGAAAGTCCCTAAAGTCCTCCTGTCCACCACACTACTTGGTCGCTTATTCCAAGTGTTTATCGTTCTTTGTGTGAAAAAAAAACTTGCTGATGTTTGTGGATTGATGGATGGATTAAAGGCCAGAAGACCACGTGACCGTCAGGAGAACCCTGAATACCATGAGGGCTGATTGAGGTCATTTATGTCAGGTAGAATGCCTAGAGGGGGCTGGGTGGTCTCCTGGCCTTGGACCCCCTGCAGATTTTATTTTTTCTCCAGCTGTCTGTAGTTTTTTTGTTTTTTTTCTGTCCTCCCTGACCATCGGACCACCTTACTTTTATTCTATGTTAATCAATGTTCTCTGATTTTAATTCTTACTTTGTCTCTTTTTCTCTTTCTTCATCATGTAAAGCACTTTGAGCTCATTATTTGTACGAAGTTGCTCGGGCATCTGATCAGGGTGCCACCTGGATGCCTCCCCGGCGAGATGTTCCGGGCACGTCTAACCGGGAGGAGGCCTCGGGGAAGACCCAGGACACGCTGAAGGGACTACGGCTCCCGGCTGGCCTGGGAAGGTCTCGGGATTCCCCCGGAAGCGCTAGAAGTGGCGGCCCGAGGAGAGGGAAGTCTGGGCATCTCTGCTCAAGCTGCTGCCCCCGTGACCCGATCTCGGATAAGCGGAAGAGGATGGATATTTGTATGAAAATGTGCTATATAAATAAATGTTGCTGTTGTTGTTGAAATTCCCCCTTAACAAGTTGTCCAGCTGTGTCCCGTGTTCTTGATGAACTCATCTCAAAGTCACCGTCTCGATCCACTGGACTCATTTTCTCTTCGTACTTTCCTAAACACTTCAGTCGAGTTCCTCTCAAGTTTTCTTGCTTTCACGTGTTGCATGGATTTTCCACCCATACATGACACGACACTCAGGATCTCACCAAAGGCCTTTGGTGGACTCCGAATTTCAATGAGTTACTCAAGTGCGTCAACTCTTCTGTTCTGCTAGCCTGTCTCGCTCCACCACGATCAGGTTGGACTAACAAGGCAGAATTGAGATCCCACTTACCAAGCTTGGTGAAGAACTGGTGTAAGATGCCCATCAGATCACCTAAAGTCAGTCCATAGTCGGCCACCACTCCCTCAATCTGATGGAACTCTGCTAGGTGAGTGGCATCCAGGGTCTCATTGCGGAACACTCGGTCTATCGAGAAGTACTTAACTGGGGTGAACTCCTCCTGAAGGAAGAAAGGACGGACAAAGGTGTCATCGACGTCCCCTGAATGAGACATAAACGCTGTGAGCCCCCCCTACCTGCTGAGCGAGGCGGTACAACATCCTTGCGCTCACGGCGGTGGTGTGAGTCCTCAGGATATTCTTCGCTGCCTCCTCAATCTTCCAGTCATACTTGTACCTTAAAAAAGAGAAAACAAAACAATGATATGGACTGGGCAGAGTGCCAGTGCCCCTGAAATCGCTCAGGGCTGCCACCTCCGTTTAATCAACTGTGCGAAAGACGGCCGGCGTCCCGAGTGGAAAGGCTTTACTACTCTCTTTGTTAGCATCTGGCAAACCTCCTGACCTCCATTACTAACCGAGCAGCAGCAAACTGGAAACCCTTCTAGTGCACCGTGGGTATCACGCCAAGTACTCACCAGGTTATACAAAGCGGAACTTTGAGCATTTTTACTATTAGCTTCCCAAATTGTGATATTTAAAACAATACCTAAATATTGAAAGAGAGGGCAAAAAAAAAAAATAAAAAATCACTCTGCATGTTTTATTGGATGTCCACGGAAATGAGGCGACTTCACCGGACATTCGGAGCAACAACGGGCACGTCCAGGGTGTCTGCGAGCTGCCCACCTTAGGCTCCATTGGTTTGAAAAAGCAGGAACGCAGCTGGGTACCAAAGTGCCCGACACCCACCAACAGCAGTCAAACTCATGTTTGTTTGGGTGGGACTTGGGATGTTGGCAATGGCCTTTAACATTTTGACATTACTTTTGTGCCAACCAGCGCTTATCGACGTTTAACCTGCACAACAACGAAGACGGCGAGTGCACCTGGGAGTTCAGGGCGTGGAGTGTAGACGGGGACAGAAACGGCTCTGACACAGGAGGAGAGGGTGATGGTGCGGGGGACCTTATCAGAACGGGGTGACGTTATGAGTGGTGTCCAGCAGGGGGCAGTACAGGTGTAGCTGCTACTTTTAGTATTGTCCAAACCCTTATACAGTACAGGCCAAAAGTTTGGCCACACCTCCTCATTCAATGTGTTTTCTTTATTTTCATGCCCATTTACAGCACTCCATCACTCTCCTTCTTGGTCAAATAGCCCTTACACAGCCTGGAGGTGCCCTGTTGAAAAATAAATGATCGTCCAACTAACCTGACTTCTGCACAACACAACCCCATTGATAAAGCAAGAAATTCCACTAAATAACCCTGATAAGGCACACCTGTGAAGTGAAAACCATTTCAGGTGACTACCTGTTGAAGCTCATCGAGAGAATGGCAAGAGTGTGCAAAGCAGTAATCAGAGCAAAGGGGGGCTATTTGGAAGAAACTAGAATATAAAACGTGTTTTCAATTATTTCACCTTTTTTTGTTAAGTACATAACTCCACATGTGTGTGTTCATTCATAGTTTTGATGCCTTCAGTCATGAAAATAAAGAAAACACATTGAATGAGGAGGTGTGTCCAGACTTTTGGCCTGGACTGTATTTTAAAGGAAGCAGCACAGTCTCATAGTCCTTAACATGCCCACGTGCAGGTACACAGTCTCAGTGCTACTAATATTTTTACTAACTAAACAGAGTCTGGATGGCACAATGGCTGGCACTGCTCCCTCACAAATCTCGTATCCCATGTTTGAATCCTGTGCCTGGTCACTTAATCTGTGGAGTTTGTAGGCTCTCGTGTCTGTGTGGCTTTTCCCAACACATCACTGGCGTTTCCAAAATGTCCTGCAGGAAGTGTGGTTGGGTGGTATAATTGCCTGGCACTCAGTCCGGGGCTGGCTCCTGCTTTGTACCCTGTGCTCCTTGGATAGGCTCCACCTCTCCCGACATAACTGGACAGGGAATGGTATGTCATACCTAACGGTGCTTTCCAAATATCTGAAGGTTTGCTCGCACACAGTCGTAGAAGTAAGCTGTGCAGTAAGCGATCCGCTTGACGTCAGCACCCTGTTCACAGAAAGCTGCGACACAGGCCACACAAAGTCACAGAGCCTTTACTGCATAAGGCATCGGAATGAATCAAGAACGAAGGTGGTGACGTCCGAGGAGTTACAGGAGACACACGCGTGTGTGAGAAGGAAGAGCGAACAGACCAACGCTGCTTTGACTTTCTTCTGAGGTCTCCAGCATCATCATGGAGGCATAAAGACGGCATAAGAGAAGGAGGAGTAGGATAAGATTTGATGAACCCGACTCAAGTTTCCAAGGGAAGGTTTGATGGATTCCTCTCCTCCCATATTAATGTACTGACTTACTTATCTACCTATTTATTTATTTAAAGAACTTCTATAAAAGGCCAAATATCCCCCTAGGGACAACTAAAGTTCCATCCATCCATCTAAAACAGGAATGATCTTTAAAATCAATGCCATTCCACATCAGTTAGGGCACTGCCCGCTCTCACACTCTCCGAAACACAACTTTAAACAGGCACGGACGACCGGAGCCCTCGTAAAACTCCACTCTGACCTGCCATTTCCTCACCTGCTAACTCAGCCTGCAATGCTGGCTACGCCTCCTCACCTCCTGTAGAAACAGGACAGCAGGTGCACACGGATTTGGGAAGAACCTCAATCTAAATAACAGCGTGTGGCGAGGGTCAACAGCTTTAAATATCTTGGTGCCATTTGCACCGACGACATGAGGTGGGCATGACGCACGTCCGTTACTTCTTTGGACACCCGAGGAGCGCCCCGATGTGCCTATCTGTCCTGACCAACCAACCAACCAACCAGGGCAGGTCCACAGTGGAGTCCACCCTCACTGGCAGCACAATATCCTGGTACAGCGGGTCTATGAAGTGCTGCAGATGGTAATGAAGTCAACACAGAGCATTACCGGCCATCGAGCGCCCTACCATTCAGGGCACAGATGACACAAAGCGTCTCAGAAAGAAAAAGCTCTACACTCGGGCCGTCCCGAGTGGTCCTTCCGCACTCCTCTGTTCTAGCAAAAGGTGCAGGACCATCAGCACTTACGCCAACAGTCTTGGGGTCGGTTTTTATCCAGAGGTTACTCAAGCGGACAAATCCATGCGAATACGCAGTGTGCACGTTTTCTGTATACGGATGACTAACTGGTACTTCATGAATTGGGTTGTGTGCCTTATGTTTTTAGAGGTGCACCCATTATCACTGGTCAAATAGAGACGAGCGACGACCACACTGGCCACTTAACGCAGGACTTTACTTTTATTTTAAGTTTACATTTAAAGATGACCTTTGCTTGCAGACCTCAGAAGGGGCTTACTGCAATCTGTAGCCAGGCTGTCGGCGACAAACGCACAGAGATAACCAGAGCTCATTATCTGACACATCACAACACATCAGGCCACATGTGTGAATAAACCCGAGGCCACAATTTCTCAGCAGCCTGGATGAGCGGGCACAGGCAGGCCTGCCACTGGCGCTCAATTTAACCCACTCACGAGGACGTTGACGTCGAGTCAAGCGAGAGGCCAAATTAGCACCTCTTTCACGGCAGATGGGGGTGGCAGGGGAGGGCCACGTGCAAGCGTTTGTGTTTGACACATTTCTGAGCCTCCTCACGTGCTTAGTGCGGATCTCATCTAAATTAAACCCGACGAAATTTGGAAATGCGGCCAATCGGTGTGCGGGTTTTAAGACTTGCTCAGAATTAAGAATAATTAAAAACAGAATACTTTCTCTTTGGGAGAGGCAAAGAACGTAATGGTAATGGTGACCGAGTCTATTAACCTACCGGCATGTGTGTGTGTGTGTATTACGACGACGGTACGGGGACCTAAGACAACATCAGCTGTTAAAGGCACTATATTAAATAAACAATGCCCGACTGGCGCTGCGGCTGACCCACTTCATGGTGCCTCCTTCAAACAACTCCAGGCCTGCCTTGGCAACTTGTGAAGAGTGTTCCAAATTATTATGCAAATGATATTTTCCTCTGATTTTCCTAAATAGTTGATGCAAGTGGCAGCCAGCATAATGTTTGAGTCATCAGCCATTAGAGTCTAATTCGAATGTTACTGAACAAACCTCCTGATGATAACGGTACGCCTTTCAAAAATAAGAAACTTCAAATGCACTGTCCCAAATTATTACGCACATCAGAGTTTCATAACACGTTACAGGTTGTAAAGAACTGAAAATGGTCATTTGTTGAATTTGCAGCATTAGGAGGTCACATGTACTGACATCCAAAGCTATTTCAATCCAAAGCATCTTAGCAGGTCAAGTTCCATGTTAACGTAGGACCCCTTATTTGATAGCAGCTTCACAATTCTTTCTGCTTGAATTTCTTTGCAGGATGTCAGAATCGCCTCCCAGAGCTGCCGTTTGGCTGTAAACGGCCTCCCACCCTCATCGAGGCTCCAAAGGTTCTCAGTAGGGTTGGGGTCAGGGGAGGACGGCGGCCACACCGTGAGTTTCTCTCCTTTTATGCCGATGATGCAGAGGTGTTCCTTGCAGCATGAGATGGTGCCTTGTCATGCATGAAGATGATTTTGTTACAGAAAGCACGGTTCTTCTTTTTGTGCCATGGAAGAAAGTGGTCAGTCAGAAACTCCACATACTTTGGTCATTTTCACACCTTCAGGGGCCGACCAGCTCTCTCCCCACGATTCTGGCCCAAAACATGACTCCGCCACCTCCTCGCTGACGTCGCAGCCTTGTTGGGACATGGTGGCCGTCCACCAACCATCCACCACTCCATCCATCTGGACCATCCAGGGCTGCACGGCACTCATCTGTACACAAGACTGTTTGAAAATGAGTCTTCACGTAGTTCTGGGCCCATATGCAGCCGTTTGTGCTTGTGAGCATTGGTTAGGGTGGCCGAACAGAAGGTTTATGCATAACTGCAATTCTCTGGAGGATCCTGGTCCTTCATGTTCGCGGGACTCCAGAGGCACCAGCAGCTTCAAATACCTGTTTGCTGCTTTGTAATGGCATTTTAGCAGCTGCTCTCTTAATCCGATGTATTTGTCTGGCAGAAACCTTCCTCATTTTGACTTCATCTGCACGATCCCGTGTGTGCTCTGAGTCAGCCACAAATCTTTGAACAGTACGATGATCACGCTTAAGTTTTCGTGAAATATCTAAGGTTTTCACACCTTGTCCAAGGCATTCAACTATTTCACGCTTTTCGGCAGCAGAGAGATCCTTTTTGTTTCCCATATTGCTTGAAAGTGGTGGTCTGCTTAACAATGTGGAACATCCTTCTTTAGTAGTTTGTCCTTTAATTGGGCTCACCTGGCAAACTAATTATCGCAGGTGTCCGAGATTGATGTCAGTGATCAAAAGAGCCCTGAGACACAATACCATCCATGAGTTTAATTGAAAAACAAAATATTTAATCTTTATGACACTTAAATACAATCTGCATAATAAATTGGAACGCGGTGTAGTCCAACCAGATTTCTTTGTGGGTAAAGCTCTCAATTTACCAGTCGATCTACGCTCCTACCCTTACCTATGGTCATGAGCTGTGGGTAGTGACCGAAAGAACGAGATCACGAATACAAGCGGCTGAAATGAGTTTCCTCCGCAGGGTGTCTGGGCTTTCCCTTAAAGATCGGGTGAGAAGCTCAGAGTAGAGGCGCTGCTCCTCCGCATCGAGACGAGTCAGATGAGGTGGCTCGGGCATCTGATCAGGATACTTCCTGGACGCCTCCCTGGTGAGGTGTTCCGGGCACGTCCAACCGGGAGGAGGCCCTGGGGAAGACCCATGACACGCTGGAGGGACTATGTCTCCCGGCTGGCTTGGGAACGCCTTGGGATTCTCCCGGAAGAGCTGGAAGAAGTGGCCGGGGAGAGGGAAGTCTGGGCCTCTCTGCTTAAGCTGCTGCCCCCGCGACCCGACCCCGGATAAGCGGAAGAGGATGGATGGATGGATGTAACCTCCTTTCAAATCAGATCTACGCTCATACACAAAAACAAGGCAAGTCAAGTTGGGAAGCCTGCACTGGTACAGCACGTTGCCGCACCCACCACACGACAAAACAACTCAGGACCCCGGTTTGCCACCCCCCAGGCGGACACACGGTCCAGTCCCACCCATCAATCTGCCGCAGCCAGGTGTTGCGTGGGCGACCCCTTGGCCTGGTCCAGCCACTTGGGTCCCCAACAATGAGAATCTTATGAGCTGATCACCCTCGGGGAAACTCGCCACATGGCCGTAGTGCCGTAACTGACGCTCCCTCACAATGCAGGTAATGTGCCTCATTCGGGACTCCATGAGCGACACAAAGTCAAACCAACGGTACCCAAGGATTCTCCTTAGAGACACACATGAAGGAGTCCAGTCTTCATCTCAGGTCACCTGATAGCGTCCATGTCTCACAAACAGGAAGCACCAGGACTCTAAAGACTTGGACCTTCGCCCTTTTCCTGATATCGGGAGCGCCACACACCCCACTCCAGCGACCTCATGACCCCCCAAGCTCTCCCAATCCGTCTACTGACTTCATAGGAAGAGTCACCAGAGTCACGTGAATGTCACTGCCAAGGTAAGTAAACCTCTCGATGACGAGGTCGACACTCTCTCCGCAGACAGACACACTGCTGATGGCCGTGCCCAAGAGGTCATTAAAGGCCTGGCTCTTTGGTTTTTATCAGGACCCTCGTAAGCCCAGACACTCGGACCCCTCGCTCAGTCTCTTGAGAGCCGCGGTCAGAGGCTCCATTGACTCCGCGAAGATCACAGCATCGTCAGCAAAAACGTACATTTCCAAAGTTTATCAGCCTCTCCAGTCAGATGTGAAATTGTGTCACTTGGTCTTCAAAGACCACACACGTTCAAAATGCATTTTAAAGTTTCAAATGGAGGCCAAGAGAGCCCCCCTGACTGCACTCCAAGCAGATTCCCATTTGTGCCGAGGAGCTCCTGAGCCACAGACTGCAATGCGGCAGCCTGTTTGAGAGAAAAGGCGAAACGACTGGTAATGGGACCCTGATACTGGCATTACGAGGACTAACCCTAACCCTAACCCTTTCAGCAACAACCTGAAAACCCCAGGTGACTCAGCCTGTTAAGGAGACCATAACTGGACAATGTCTGCCAGGACAGCAACACGAAGGGAAACTGCTCCAGCATTTTGACCCTGCAGTTATAAAATGTTGTAATTTCAACCCGGTGACTGTGGAAGGAACGACGACCAACATCCATTACTAACTTGTGAGCACAACCTGCTTTATTTATTTAAATGTTAAAGAACCCTTGAATGTAAGCCTGTTACACAGCTGGACAGTCTCATCTGTTGAAAGCCCACCTACAAGTCTCTTACTAGGTGACATCAGCGCTCTCAGCGTTAGCCAAGTCAGACATTCTCGTGTGTGTTTGAGGACAGTTGCTGTGGTTTGTTATAACAAGTTCCATTTTTCTTGAGCCTCAGTAAAGTCTTAATTACCCCCTGGGGGCAAATAAAGTGCTCTCTATTGACACCACATACTTGAAAAGGGCATGCCATGTGGTCAAATCTGGGACGTTCCTCTTACCCCTGTGAGCCGTAGCCTCCCTCCGAGTGGACCCTCTTAACTCTCTCCAGGTAGTCTTCTGGGAAGTGACTGGCACAAGCAGGGTCTAAGAGAGAAAAGGGGCTCATGAAGCACAGCCATGGCAGCAAAGTCACACCAATGCGTTCTTGTCGTTACAGCAAACGCCAACACTGAAGATGCGTCTTCACAACCACAAAGATACATAAACATTGGTTTGTTTTGGCCAGGACTGCAGAGTGAATTAAAGGCCATCTTTCGACAATTAAAAGGAGAATAAAATGTTAAGAGGTGAACACCATTTACACCAAGACACCATCAGAGTGTTGTTTTACAAAATGTTCTGCACAGCCCTGCTGTTAGTACCTCCAGGTGGCCACGCAGCAGGGTAGAGAAAGCAGCCCCTAAATGCTTGAAAGGGGTGTCTTATAAAGAACATTTATTCAGAGAGCAGGTTTTCATACAAACAATGGAGCTCAAAGTGCTTTACAAAATGAAAGTTAATATAAAACCAAAAAAAGAAACATTAGGCAATAATATAATACAGTATGTAACAAAAGAAAAGGTGGAGGTCAAATGGCCTGGAGGACAGAAAAAACAAAAACACAAAACCAGTTAAGGCTGCAGAAAAAACTAAATCTGCAGGGGTGCCAAGGCCAAAAGACCACCCAGCCTCCCCCAAAGAAACAGAAGACCATCTGCTTCACTAAACCATACGACGACAGCCCCGTCATGTCTTTCTACAGCACATTTTCATACAAGGAATGGATCTCAAAGTGCTTTACAAGACGTCAAGCAGAGAGAGTTACACAAAAAGAACCGCAAATTAAAGTAGGCAAGAATAATAACGAATGAGCAAAAAAAATGAATCCATGCAAGGTTACATAACATATACAATTAGCAGAAAAGTAACATCCTTATATACAATATCACAAGTCTCCACAGAGAAGTATGATGATGATGATGATGATGAGGTCAGATGGCTGGAAGGATAGGGGGAAAAAAAAAAAAAAAAAAATCTGACGGGGTGCCAGGGGGTCCAAAAGACTGGGCAGCCCCCACCCCCCCAAACCGGACACTCTGCCAAACACAAACATCCATATGTCATTCCTCATTGGTTACACTAGGGGTGGGCAAAGTCGTTCCTGGAGGGCCGCAGGTTTTTGCCTCAACCCAATGGCCTAAAAAGGAACACTTATTGCTCAAGTGACACTTCTGCTTCATTTTAGTGGTCTCGCTCATAAAGATTTTGAACCTTATTGCTTATTTTAGTCTTAACACTAGAATTACCAAAGCCTTTGAAAAAAAACTTGTAAATCCGTCCCACCTTAAATCCATTCGCACCTCTCCGTCTGCGTCTAATTGTTGTAGACACGGAACACACATGAAATGCGTGTGTTCCAAATAACGATATAGTATTTACTCAATACAACTCTACGCAACAGACTTGAGCTGAGAAAACTGTGTTGGATGTGATAGCAGGCTGCTTATCGACACATTTACAACACAAAAGACGCTGACGGAGAGGTGTGAAGGGATTTAAGGCGGGATGGAGTTACGAGTTTTTCGTTGGTAATTCCAGTGTTATACAGCCGTATTCTCAGTTTTTCATTGCTCCTTATTAACAATAAGATACAAATGACAAAGGGAAGCAGCAGTTCTCCATTGAACTTGTTACGATTTACACCCGTGTGTATTTATCGTGCACTATTTGGTTTAATTAAATACTGGGGAGGAAAGTGAAGAGAAAAAAGTGAAGGACTGAGAATTACTCCTCCATTTTAGACTTCAAATTAATTTTATGATATCCTTAGAACGGAACAAAAATCTAGGATATGAGTGTGACGATGCCATTCTCTACAGACTCCCTCTTCCCACATTCCCTGTCGATAGTTATGACCGAGATGAGCTGACAAATGAGGACAATTCTCTGATGAAGCCAGAGGATGGTGGAAAAAGTGCTTTTATGAAAAAAACAGTCAAAACAAAAGTAAAACCAAAAAAGTGTCCATTGTGCAGGGTTCTAAATAAAATAGTACATATATAAATCCATAAAAATCCAGTGAGAAGTGGGGATAAAGGAAAGCAATAAATAAATCCGTTAAAAATCCAAGGTTAAAATAGAGGCTAACTCCTCCCGATCTTAGCCCACCGCCTTCTCTTTTTCCCCGGCTCACCCATTGCTCGCGTAGCCGGCAGAGACTCAGCAGCCACGAGCTCCTTTCGGCCGACCTTCGTCTTGGCTGCCTCCAGGCATCACGGCCAGACTGTCCGAGGTCGGCTCTCCTCCCTTCTTCCTTCGCGCTCACGTAGTTGCACCTCAGAAGCCTAGGGAGGGCACCTGCCTTGCTCGCCACACTCCACCCGAATGTTCAGTGGGGTGAATTAGCCCCTAGAGTACCACAGCCAACTCTCCTTCACGGGGCCCCAGCTCGTGTTGTCTCCTCCTTCTAGGAGACCAGATCATCGTTCCCAAGCCTGCCTTTCACGTCCTTTAACCTCCTTCTGTTTCGATCTTTTTTCCTCTTGTCTTTGATTCTTCCACTTTCCTTGTGCCGACTCGTATATATACACTCACGTCTCCATGGGCGTGCCTTAATCACACACCGCAGGAAGCCAATGAAGCAATTGAGAACGATAGCACCCACACATGCAGGTGCGACTCGCCCAACTACCTCATTAACTCCCCGTGGTCGTGCAATCGTGCCCACGGAGAGTGACACGGCTTTATGGATTTAAAACTGGCCCCGTTTCTTTTTAAACCACGGACCCGCTATACCACAATCAGAATGAGCTGACATGGCAGAGTTAAAGCATCAACAAGCCATGAAATGAAATTATTGTCAAGAATTGTTTTCTAATTAAGCAACTGGGTCGGATCAAAAACCTGCAGCCACTGCGGCCATCCAGGACTGACTTTGCCCACCCCTGTGTTAAACTCTCCTTTTGAAATGTCCGAATCGTAAAATGTTGTGCAGAAAAAAGATCATAAAAACACCTGACCACTGTACGGTGTGCCTTGAAATTGGTGTGAGGTAAGGCAAACCACTGCTTCTTATACGCCGCATTCAAATGTCCACTTTTGCCCTCAAATGAACATTTTTAACACATTGTAATTATACTGGAATAGTGAATTGTATCTGACAAATCTTTACAACCCTAAACAGACACATTTTGCTTACCATTGTCTTTTAGTGACACCCACTTACCCACAGAGTAATAAAGGCCTGACAGACAGGTAAGGTTAGAAAGGGCAAACCCTAATAATCTGATCAATTATAGGCATTCTACGTCTTAAATTAATATCAATAGGAAGGGACAATAAAAAGCACCATGGCCTTGGCCACAGTTAACCGAGACCCTCCATTTGGTATGTTTAAAATGGGGGAAAAAAAAAAATAATGAGAGAATAAAGAGAGAGCTGCAAACTGCACCGCAGACTCCAAGAGCGACAGCAGCCAAGAAACAAATCTCCTACCTGACAGGAAGAAGGTGTCATGCTGGTCTCTGGCTGGGTGTTGCTGTGGCTGAAAAAGGGCGTCAAAGTTCCAGAAGGAGCTTTCGATGAAGTTGTTAGTTGGCATTTCTGTGAAGCTGTGACAAAATAAAGAGACCGAGGTGAGCCACTGTAAGATTTTAAAATGCCAGTCATATTGTGGAGTTCAACTCTGCTGACTATTCATATAATCTGCACTGCAGTAAAGTGCCACAGTAGCGTCACCCATAAGGATTGACTTTGTATCAGTTGATGAAGTTTAATCAAAAAGAGAAGTGTGTGTGTGTAGCATTTAGCAACATCAACAGAACACTCACTCACTCATTTACTTACCCCATCTCAAGGAAGATCTGCCTGAATTGGGTGCGCACCTTCATCAGGGGGTGCAGGTGGCCACAGTCTGGAATGATGCCAAGTGCCTCAAAGTTATAGGGCTTGAACTTTTTGTCATGCCAGGAACCACTGAATGGAAACATGGAAGAAAAGTGTAAAGTGCTAAAAATAAAAGGAGAAATGCAGAAAAACATCTGCTGCCAATGCAGCTTTCACTGGAAATCAGTGCGGAATTCTTAACTCTACTACTGCCAATTCAAACAACATGCAAAGGAGACCCTCAGCCAACAAATTCTTCCTCAAACTCACTTATTGTACATGGCTACAATATCAGAAGATATTATAGAAAGGCAAAAGAACAAGCCAAACCACTCTGTGCCACGCTGTTACCTCCATGAGCTTAAAGCTCACAGCAGCCTTCGTGTTTGCCCAAGGACTGCCAGCTCATACCACATGGTGGATTAACAAAAGGCTCCCACAAACACAACGTGACAAGACTGTTACTGGATTGACTAACAGACCAGACCAGACCAGACCACTGCTCGTTTCCAGTATTCTTATATGAAGTTATGGTTACACTGCAGCTGTGTCTTATTAAAAAAAAAAAAAAATAAAAAATAAAGAGATAAGCAGGGTTTCTTTCTTTATTATAAATTCTAGCTGAACCTAAACGCCTTTTTTATGGTGTTCTAGGAGTTACAAGATGAAGGAAGATTTGAATTCTAGTGCATGGAGGCAGGACTGGGAGGTGTGGGACAATGTCAGCCACTTTAGCGAGTTCACTCTTTAAAAAGAAAATTCAAGATGTCCGCATATGCGTTCAACTGCGCCACACAATGATCTAATAAACAACACCTTGGAACTTTTCATACGTAAAATACACACCTACATGTCGTTTTCGGTAAGGCTGACATCCCTAATTCATTTTTTCCTTTCCTTATTTGTCATCGGGGAAAACACAAACCCAGGATAGCCTCACGCATTCCTAGGCACCGAGTATAGTCGGGGAGGGGGGTGGGAGTCACAATTGGTGACATGCCCAAGACCCCTCAATACACTCCCACGAAAGCACAGCAAATGAGTTTTCAATTCTCATTTAATATGCGCAGTGTGTATACAGGGGGAGTCAAAATTATGTTAACATTTGAATGGCGGAAACAATTTATTCACAAAACATCTCTCTATTATTTAAAAAAAATCCTTCGACGCGACAAGACATTGTGGAGATGAGACTTTTTGGAAGAGAGATTGTTTTTCAAGTCCCGCAAGACGAGACTTGGAACATGAGATTTTATCATGTCCCGCCCTCCTCTCAGCCACGCCCACGGCCCTCTCACCTCTCATTGGTGTGAATGCTTTTGTCAGACGCAGTTCCTGCGCTCTCAGCTCTTATAAATTTTTATGTTTTCCTCACTTTAAGTACCCAATAAAAAAAGACGTGTTATGTCCAAATCTTATTGAAGAATTTCATCCCGAAGGGTTATCAACAGAAAAAATTAGTACACGGGCAATCCTAGCACCGAGAAACGAGGAAGTCAAAGGAATTAACGCCAAGAAGGTCGATTGCTTACACGGCAAATTTGTTAAATGCGTATCGATAGACTCTGCTGAAACAGTTGGTGGTGATGGTGCGGAAGAAGAAAACATCAGCTTACAATATCACGAAGAATATCTACAACTGTTCACAGCGTCAGGCCTTCTGCTGCACGAATTACTGTAGAAAGGAGGACGTATCCAAGAAAGGTAATGTAGTACATCGTCAGGGAATAAACATTAGACAACAAAGGAGATCTCGATATGCCATTCGTATTAAAACGTTTACAGTTTAGCTTTAGCAAAGACAATTAACAAATCAGAGCCAAACATTTGAAAAAGTCGGTTTATTTAATAGAGAGAAAGAAACGAAATGCAATCACGGGCAGTTATACGTTGCGTTGATGCATATGTAACAATTCCCATGAAAATAAAAATCTGCTTAAATTGTACATCCGCATCCCCATATGCGAGTGGCAGAACCGCAAAGCGGCTAGCGTGTAGCGCAGGCCTGGGGGTTGGCGAGCGAAGCGAGGAGGGGGCAGAGCCCCCTTAGTACTTCATATGTGCAAGGTGATTTACAGGAAGGTCTTCACCTATCTGCCGTCATGTTCAACACGTGGACCATATGTGGCACATAAATTGTCCACCAAAATTGTATACAAGTGTAAACATTGCAGTACCATTAGTGTTAACATAATTTTGACTCACCCTGTATATTGTAGTTTCTGATAATCTGAGCTTCTGTAAAAAGCTAAATTTCCCCTTGTGACTAAAATGACTATCTAATCCACTTAAAGGATTAAAGGACATTATATGAATGTATAAACTGGTCCTAGTGTGTGGTTCTGATGCGTGTGTGTGCTCCCCCTGCGATGGACTGACACCCCGTCCAGGGTTTGTTCCTGCCTTGTGCTCCAGAAGACCCCAAAATGACCCCATACAGGACTAAGCGGGTTAGAAAATGACTGACCGACTGACTCATAATTCCAAGTGGATGAGATTGATCTGTAATTGATAACCTAAGCTCCTCTTCTTCTTCAGACATTCATGCCAAGCAGAACTGATGTGATGCTGGACACGTTGCTGTTTACCTGCACGATTTGACTAATTTGCTGTGCTGAGATAAACTAGGAGGTAACAGGCCATGTTTTCTTTTTCTCTCTCCTAGAACTTGGCAGCTTAAATGTAAAAAGGGGGCACGAAACAGATGCCCGTCCAGAAAGAAATCTTGTTGTTTGCCGTGACGACACTGGCTGCCTGTACGTGTGACATGTCTAAGATGGATGAGTGTCATGTGCTTTGCTTGCTTTGTTATAAGTCGTGTAGCTGGCGTCTGCTGGGCTGGACTGTTAGTCAGCTTTTCCCTTATCATCAAAGACACAAAAAGCGCAGCTGGTCGGTTCAGAGTAGTCCGCAGACACCCACTCACTCCTTTAATGGCACTGCTAAAGCCTGCTTTTAGTGCTTAATCTGTACAAGGCTTTTCCCTGCAGAGTGGCTGCAACCTAACAGTAATTTTCCACAGATAATCCGCCGGACCCATCTGTGTGGGCAAATGGGACTTGTTTTTGCAGTGCTCTGTATCTCTGCAAATCTGGGCAATCAGGCTAAAAAGGTAGCAATCAGAATTAATCCCAAAAAAAAAAAATCCACTGCTGAAACACTTCCCATTGACTCGGGGAGCTCGGTTCAGCAGCAACAGGTCACTACAGCTTAGCAGTCTTATAAAATCATCCTGCCATTAACAAAGCCGCTTTATCCAGTTCACAGTAATGGGAATGGGCCCGAGGCCTAACCTGTCTGAATTCAGTAAAAATGAGGCCTCGGCCCTGAATGGAGCACCAAAAAGTGCCTGCGTGTTGTCATGACCTACCTGCTGATCATTTCGGGAGTCAGGTCCGTCTCCTGCTTGGTGACAGAAGTGCTAAAGGCGCTGCCCTTGGTGATCCAGTAAGACTTGACGTTCCTAGAAAAAAAGAAGTAAGAAGCACCCAGTGAAACCAGTATCGCCTCAACAGTGGCGGGGAAGCAAATGCAGGATTTACATCAGGGCCCCCAGGAATTGATCTTCTCTACGTATAAAAGGCAAAGCCCTCACTGACTCATCACGAATTCTCCCACTTTCCATACAGGTGGGAAGTTGAAATTTTGCCTGTTTATTCCTTGCAGTTTACTTACAAAAGTTAGGTATGTTTCATGTCCTATTGCCACACCCAATTGGGTAGAGAACGGGTGTGCCCCCTAAACTGTATATATAGATAGGGGAAACCCCTCCTCACTATTTCTGCAATTTCCAATATATGTAGGAAGCCCACATTTCCCATGCCCATAATTTACACTGTACTTACAAACGTTCAGTATGTATCATTTCACGCCGTGCCCCGTAACAAACTTTCGAAAGTAACGTCTTCTTTTTGGCTGTAAGGAACTTTTGGAACTGACCTCTCTCCTTTTGCCGGTTTCATTCCCGATTTCCTTTAACAGACGATTTATTTCACGGCAGAGACGCACAAGGGTCGCCCCCGGTCCCCCTTCCTTTTTCTGCGCACCTACCGTGTGGTTGGCTCCCTGCCTTATACGTTAACGATATCCCGCGCTCAGGTGCCTCCTCGCTCGCCTCCTTACTTTCCTGAGCTGTTCGTCGTGCTCACTGCTCCCTTCTTCTTTACTCCACCGCTTCAAGCCTGTTATTGTTGGCCTTGCTTCATGTCTTCCTGCTGGGGACGCCTGCCCCTTTTCGTTTAGTTTCTTCACACTCTTAATCCTCCGGCCATGCCTCCGCATACTCTACTTTTGAAGGTCGGCGCACCAATGATGTTACTGCGAAACTTACAACCACCAAAACTTTGTAACGGCACCAGGCTTCAGATCAGATCTCTGCACAAGAACCTCATTAAGGCGACTGTCTTCACTGAAACTGGCTCTGGCTCAGGGGGAGACCCTCTCATACCCTCTGACCTTCCATTCCAATTTCCAGTAAGGGTCTGCGTCGCTAGGACAATAAATAAGCCACAGGGCCAGACTCAAAAAAAAAAAAGGTTGCCATTGACTTGACACAAGATGGCTTCTCACGTGGCCAACTGTACGTTGCATGCTCAAGAGTGAGCTCAGCAGACAAACATCGTTTACAAAGGGATCCTGACATCCTAGAAACGTGCATTTCTCATACACAACATTTACAATCCTAAACTAAACTCTTTACAATCATCAAATTCACTCTCAATACTAAAATAAGCCTACGACAATTACATTGACAATCATGTTACGTTGTTTTTTAAAAGGTTTCCTTTTAACACACTACTTCTCCGCTGCGAAGCGCGGGTATTTTGCTAGTTAATATACGTGGACTTTGTCACCTCTGCTGTTTTTATTTGACTCTTTTTTAGGTAAGCTATTCTATCCTGGCATTTCAGAGTGTCTTGTGTACTGCACGTCATTTGGCTCACCAAGTGCTGACACAACACATGTCATGCCGAAACCGAGGCTACTGTGCTTCCACATTTAAAAAACAGAATGCAAGTATAAAAGCAGGGGTGGCACAGTGGCGCAGTGGGCAGCGCTGCTGCCTCGCAGTAAGGAGACCTGGGTTCACTTCCCAGGTCCTCCCTGCGTGGGTTTCCTCCCACAGTCCAAAGACATGCAGGTTAGGTGCATTGGCGATCCTAAATTGTCTCTAGTGTATGCTTGGTGTGTGTGCCCTGCCCAAGGTTTTTTTCCTGCCTTGTGCCCTGTGTTGGCTGGGATTGGCTCCAGCAGACCCCCGTGACCCTGTGTTAGGATATAGCGAATTGGATAATGGATGGATGATGGGGTGTTTCCCTTACATGCTGGACGTTGGCCATGTCCTCTTTTCACTTGACATGTGTTATATAATCTTTTCACTTGTTACATGTACTGGGCATTTGACAGATTTGCACAGCAAAAAAAAAAAAAAAAGTTTTGAAATTTACCATTCCCTAACTATAGAAAGAAACAAAATGACATAAAAAGGACCCCCCATAAGGTGCACAGCTCAGGCCGACCTCAACAACGTTCATCATGCTAAAGGAAATCTGGTAAGGAGCAGGCTGATGATGACATGTAGACCCTGACCGGAGATGTGGGCACTGCCGTAAAAAGCTATCTGCTTGCAAATGCCAACGGCCCCGCTCAACCCGCATTGTTCCAATCTTTTGATTCACCGTGTGAGTCATCTGGGGGTCTCGCACTTTCCTTTTCCTTACAGTTCCCTTTCAGCTACAGAGGTCTGCTCCAAGACATATTTAACTTCACTTTTCTTTTGTCTTCCTGTAGCACTTTGCACTTTTCACGTATTAAACTAGACTGGAATCTGTCGGGGGGCACTGGTTTTAGGAGCAGGTTTTGTTTTGTTTCACATTGTTCTGGTATTTTTGAGCAGGATGGAGAAAAGTCATATCGTAGTCACTGGACTAGGTGGACTGACTTTGTTAAATTGGCACTGATGTGTGTCTGTTTGCCCTTCGATAAGCTGGCACTCCATCCTGAGATCGTTCCTGTCTTGTGCCCAATGCTTACGCTCCGGCTGCTCCGTGACCCTTAGAGGCACATGCAGCTCACAGTGAGATGTAAAATGAAGATTAATTGATTGATGGAATTTTGCTAAGACAAGCAACAGGTAAAGATAGCAAAACGGGGGGGGGGGGCTGCCATGGTGCCATCCACTAGTCCACTACTGTCCTGTAGTGTAACTGAAGGTTCACAATGACTCTTCCTGGCCGTAAAGATTTGAAGTGCCAATGACACTTTATGAGAGTGACTGCTGACAGTGCGTGTATTAATCAGTTACTGCTCGTTAGATGGTGCGGTGGTATTGCTGCTGTCCCGCTGCAAGGAGATCGGGGGGCTCCCTGTGTGGAGTTGGCATGTGGTTTCCTCTCACAATTCAAACACATGCAGGTTCAATGGATTGACTGGGTGCTTGATGTGTGTGTGTCCTGCGGTGGGTTGGCGCCCTGCCCGGGATTTGTTTCCTGCCTTGCGCCCTGTGTTGGCTGGGCTTGGCTCCAGCAGACCCCTGTGATCCTGCAGTTAGGATACAGTGGGTTGCATAATGGATGGATGGAAGTATGAAAGTATTCAACACCGGTCTCTTACAAAATAAACCCACAGCAAGGCCATCAAACCAGCAGCTTGCCTTCAGTGAGTAAGGTGCTTATACCCATGACTCAGCCCTCTGGCATCTGCGGCCTGGGCATTTCAATTGGCTTCTTCTGAACAATCTGTCGTATGTGTTATACAACTCACTGTTACAGTACTCTCTGTGAAAGGCACTATGTAAGGCATAAACACATGCAATGCGTTAAATATTTAAAGTCTGTGTGGTTCTGGTTCTTTAAAGATCCACAGCGTGAAAGAGACCAAATCACAAGAGAGCAGCATGAAGCTCATCTACGGGACATGATGAACCGAGCTGACACTGGCTCCAGATGTTACCACAGATGCTGAACGGCTCAAGGTTTGGGACTGGGATTAAAGGTGGATTAAAGCGCTGATGGGTGAGGTGGGCACTTCGAAGGCTTTTAGATACATTAGCGACACGGTTTATTCAAGTTGAGCAGAGCCGGTAATTTGCCCGCTTGACATACTGCCAAGAATGATACAGACAACGAAGCTGCTGCACTCTTGGTTTGAGTAGCTTATACATGACATGCAACAGCAACTGAGGGAGAAGACAATCACTGCAGATGTCCAGACCGAGGGGACACTTCAAAGCTAAATGGTGTATTTACACAGCAAATTATAATGGAAAAAGAGCAAAACATAACTAGAATTGTGCCACTTTAGAGTTCTAAGGAATAATCCGTGATTCAGACGTCTTTCAACATCGCACAATAAGGTGTCTGTCACGTACACCATTGGGGAAAACCAAATACATACAAAGCGGTTTATTTTACGTAATTCCATTGGCCTTTCAGACTTTGAGATGCCCTCTCATGCCTGAACCCTAGAGGTAAAGCAAGGCAAAGTCTACTCAACCAATCGATCGATCAATAAATAGACAGATAGAGAGACTGAGCTTTATTTGTCCCAATGGAGAAATTCCGCTTTTACACAATTATGACTGCGGGACCAGCCACTGCTTGTACTGCCACAAATGAGAATCCCAATGTTGTGTGCCAAAAAAAAAAAAAAAAAAAAGGCAAAGATTACACATCTGCTGATCGAGTGGACAGGCTCCCTGAAGAACCAAGATGTTATGTGAAATAAGCGAAAGTGTCGCCCCTGCAGGCCTCGTCTTTTGAGACTGGAGGTCAGCCCGATTGTGTTTAAGAAATGGCTTGGGTTTTACATCAAACACGTTAAATTAAAAAAAATAAAAGCCATAAACCCTACTTAACGGCACATTTCAAATCTCATAGGTCGGGCAGGTAGACACAATTTACAAAGAGGCACAAAGCTATCACACTCAGTGTCAGGGGGCTCGACAGCCTTTCCTCTAGAGATAGTGAACTCAGTATTTCAATTGGCCTTCTAATTCTCTTTTACTGATTTTTGTTTTGAACAGGCCGGCTGTAATCGGCTTCTTCATCAAAGGCTGGCAAATGGGTTACTGCCTATTAACAGCTTAACTGGTTTTAGAACTAACGGTTGTTCTTTGGATGGAATCTCATACCATTAAAACTGGTCTGTTTTGTGTCATTTGCTACACTGCTGCTAATGAATAAGGCTGAACTCGCAGCACCCTTTAGACATGTTTGAATATTGCACACCATACCAAACTTCACTCCTCATAATGGCATTGGGGGGTTTCCTTTGGCGATTCTTAATAGAAAGCAAACATGGAGGAGTGCAGAAAGGTGAAGGTGGGCCCTGTGATGAGGTGTGGGGTAAACCACCTGGAAGTGGATATTGTCAAGAACAAGGAAGGAGTGTCAAGATTTGGTGTGCCATGGAGCTGCCATCATGGGGGGAAAAGTGGAAGTGCCACAGTCTTTTAAATATATGCATGGCCATCTGATCAGTAGACTGCATTATGTGGACGACACCGGCCTGCCGAATAAAAAAAAAAAAAAAAAAAACACCAGAGAGAGCTCCTCTATTCAAAGGGACACGGGTGCGCAAACGTAACCTGGTGGGCTGGTCCATCAGTTTATAGCAGCTTGTGTTCTCTTCAATGCTGTAGTTTGACGAGGGAGTAACACCGAGCCTGGACGTGATGGCAAGAATGGTGACCAGAACTGCTTCTTCTCCTCTCTCACTGCCTGATTGACTGGCCGTACTATTTGTTCTGCGTGTCTCAAGTTTTATGTTTCTGCTGCTGTATGCATCCGAATGTCCTCATGGCATTAATAAAGTGTACCCAATCTGATCGAATTAGTTGATGTCTTGGAGTTTATTCCACCACATTTGCCTGGAGGTGTTACTAGGGACTTGTTTTGCCCATAGCCATCAGAATGTAGGATTTCAATCCTCATTATAAACAGTTGTTGGCACTGCAAAAAATATTTCATCGTGTTAATGTGAAAGAGTGATAACTCAACAATTCGAATGAAAGTGGCTGCGTATCATACACATGGCTGCACTCCTTTCCAAATTTTTTTTTTGGTATTTTGGTACACTGCATTAATCCCAGAGAGGAAATTGTCTTTTGGTGGGTGCTGGGCAGTCTCGGGGCCTTGGAGCCCCTGCAGATTTTGTTTTTTTTTTCCCCCCGGCCCTCCAGAGTTTATTTTATTCTTTGTTACTTAGTTTTGCGTGATCTTATTTTGATATTTTCTTTCATCTTATAAAGCACTTTGAGCTCCATCATTTGTATGAAAATGCGTTATTGAAATAAATGTTAATGTTTTTTGCATGAGCTTTGGGGGTCAGAGCACAGGGTCAGCCATTGCACAGTGCCCCTGGACTCATTTTCAGGTTAAGGGCCTTGCTCAAGACCCCCTTCTGGCAGTAATGGGATTTGAACTGACAACCTTCCAGATAGTAGTGCAGATGCTTACCCTCAGAGCCACCACTCCAAATTATGTTCAGGCAGCCATAGTGCCCACCACATTCAAAGTCCAACCATACCATCCTGATCTGATGTCCAGTGTAGGAGATTCTGATTTTAAATAATAAAAAACAATGGAATTTACTAGTATAGCATATTAGGCCCAAGTTATGATTTCCATCAGGCACTACTACTACTACAACTGCCTGGTATTAATTACTGTGTTCTCTGTAAATGTCACGTAATGCTACTGCCTGAAACTCTGGGTTTCTCCATCTCTGTTGCCATCTAAGCTTAACAAATTCACATTACACTCAGTGCAATCAATGGTGCACAAAACAAAGTCTGTGTTTATATCGCCATGTACTCTACATGCTGCGTGCTGCTTCTGTGTTCAGTACGGAGGTCTGATGCAGGTACTGCGTTTTATCTAGACTTGTAAAGGTGTACAGTGCTCCTGGGTTATAAATATGTAAAATGTCCATTATAAAGCCCAATTGTACATTTTATGGGGTTTAGGGGGAAAGAATTCAAGTGCTGGTGTACCAACCTGCTTTAACTAGCGAACATCTGAATCCATACTTGCTGCTGGTTGATAATTTCATAATGTGAAAGTTCACTCCACTTGATAACCCTAACACATAAAATATGTTTAATCTTTTTATTTATATATATATATATATATATACATACACATACATACATACACACACATATA
>JANRMT010062830.1:64927-83849 GCA_026402145.1 Polypterus bichir lapradei
ATATATATATATACACATACATACATACACACATATATATATATATATATATATATATATATACGTATATACACATACATACATATATACATACATACATACATACATACACACATATATATACATATATACATATTTATATTTATATATAAATAAAGTCAGTGTGTGTATGTTCCAGCATCACTTCTCAACGCCTGGAGCAATTTTCATAAAACCTGGTACACGTTTCTCAATGGTTGACTAAAAAATACCATAGGGTGAAATCAACTCTAACCCACCCTCTTCTGGGGGGGGTTGATCTTGCGGTCTTGTATGTATGTTATTATCCAGTTGACACTGGGAACGGCCACCAGAAGGTGAACTGGAGGTGATTGCCAGCATGTTTGAGCGCCACCACCCGGGCACCTGTTGCTTTTGAAATTAAATAGAGTTCCGAGCGTCAACTGGATGATAAGATACATACAAGACTGCAAGACATGCACATTAGTGAGTCTTCATTGTTTGTTAATTTATTGTTAACATTTTTTTTTTTGTAATTTTTCGCAAACAATTAAAAAAAAAACAAAAAAAAAACACTATTGTCCTCTCAGGCAACACTGGGCATTTCAGGTATTGGTTATATTTGTCAAGCAAATTCATCTACTGGAGGGGAAAAAGAGCATTGTGGGAAAAATGTCTCCTATGTATTGCACTCTGAACTGTACCTTGATGCTAGGCAGGTACGGTATGTCTATAATATGCCAAAGCACACGGTTTATCAAGCAAAACACAATAAATCTGATGGTATCACTACACAGAAGAGGTGCAAATAGAAACTAAGGATCCTGAGAGGCTCAAACAGGAGTCTGCAAGTTAATGTAACCTGAAAGTGAGGAAGAAACTTCACTCCCCATTAAACAAACAGCCCGACTTGCAAGGAAATGCTGCCACCTGTAGGCCTCAGTAAAAACGACCGCTGCACCTACACTTCATTGAGGAGTTTTCTCTTCTTCAGCTCGTTTTTATCTTTCTCTTCTAAACTGTCGGTTTTCCCTTGCTGAGCAAGTAACAGCTTTTTCTGCACCAGGTCCTCGATACTGTCCACCTGTAAAAACAAAACAAGCAGTACATTCAGGTTGTGTGATGCCACTGTGGCACCAATCTCTCTGTGACTATCCAAACTGCTCATTCCATTAAAGGGTTGCTGCTATGGCAGAAGCATTGGGGTGCATTCCTCACAAACAGCAACTGAGCTGGGCCATAACCTCAAGGGCTGTGAGGCAGCCATTAGCTGTCCAGGTCAGTAAACCCCCAAAAGGTGGACGACGACAGATTAGGACGCCTGAGGGAGTCTCCATTCTGAATAACAGAAAACAAAACAGGAGATCAGGTGTCACACGTTTAGACTGAAAGTTTATTAATAATACTGGACGCTTTGTGCACTTTTCATTATTCGTAAAGAGATTTTCTATTTGGGATAAAAAAAAATATTCAATGAATAAAGGGGATAAAGAGGAATTTTCTATTTATATACTATTACTTTAATTATTATATTCAAGACTGTTCAAACAATTACCAAAATGGCAGCTGCTTATCACACCCCAAAATTTAACAGCTAATGATTTAGGATTCCAAACAAAAAAAAAAATTTCTATTTTGAATATTTGATTTTTTGGGTTATTCTATTTAAACTTATACAAGACTGGGTCAGAATGAAAAAAATATATATTTTGGTAGAAGTTTGTATTAACTTGCAGTAAAGAAACAGAAATGCCCATGTTCATGACTGGCATTTAAAACACACTGTACTGGATGACAGCGTGCTTCATTTTGATAAAACGTTCAGGTGTGTACAACAAAGGCTACCAAATTTCGTAACTCCGCCAGTCGCTCTTCTTTCTTCAATGGCTACCTCAATGTCAAAATGCTCAGGCAGTGGGCTTGTTTCCCTCTTTGATCTTTTTTGGAGATGCGTTTTCTTGTACCTGTTTAAACACTCACAGCTTCACCTACACGACAGTAAGGCAAATGATGGCCGAGGGGAATCCTTAACATAGTATAGACAGAACAGTACTTTAAGCCCTTCAGTGATGCTTTCTGGTCGCTTACTGGGTTATCTACGGATATCCCAAGACAGCCACTTACTTGCTGTGGACATGCTGTTGTGTAAAATGTCATGGAGGCGTCGCTCAGTTTCTTTTCGCTCTCCTAAAAATGACTTCAAGTTACAGTCAAAGATGTAGTTACTGAAGGATGCATGTTTGCTCTCAACAGGGCACCTGCTGTGTCGTCAATACAGTATCTCTGCTGATAATGAGCCAACCCAAAGGACATGATGATGGGAGAATGTCGTTGGGAGAGATGAAACTAACTTAGAGCTTTCTGGTAAATCACGGCAGTTCTACGTTCACAGAAGACCCAACGGTGTTTACAACAAAATCCAAGGAACATGGAGGAGGCTCATTAATGTTATGGGGTTGCTGTGATGCCTTGAATGTGTTCAGAGGCTGATAAAAATCAGGAGATTACAAGGCATTCTGGGGTAAAACATACCGCTCAGTGCCAAGGTCAGGTCCTCCAAATCAGTCACGGGACCTCCAGCAGAATAACAGCCCATAACATTCAACTAAGAGCAGCCAGGAACTCATGGGAATGTTCTGAGGTGGCGTAAATGACCTGAATCCAAATCAGCGCCTGCAGAAAGAGCTCAGACTTGCAGGAACTCATCAAACTGAAGACAACCGCAGCAGTCTGCTCCAGAAGAGTGGGCCAAATTGTCAGCTGAGAGGTGCAGGGGTCTCACTCAGAGCTACAGAAGCGGCTTGACTGCACTTACTGCTTCAAAATCGGAGGTTGGGGGTCCCAATTATTTTGTCCATGCCGTCCTCCTTTGTTTTATTGTATTTTTATAAATGATATGTTAAGCCCTAAATGAAGAGCAAAGTGTCTGCTCTGAGGAATAAACATTAGTGGATGCCATTTCCTTTTGTCAGTTTCTCCTTCTTTTAAACAGTGGAAGGTGATCAATACTTTTGGCTGCTCTGTATGTAGGTTTGTATGTAATTGGTGGTTCTCTCAAATTTATTTATAATTTAACTTTTAACTAAGTTTGGATTTTTCAGAAACTAAAATAGATAGGTTAGAATTTCTTGATGATCAATCAGGGACATTTAGCTTTTATATATCTTTATTTAAATATATCCAATATATCTAACATAGCTATATCTCTATATACAGTGGGTATAGAAAAGAACCCCCACACTTCGAAATATTCCCATTTTACAGCCTTAAATGAAAACACAAACCAATATTTTTTCCAGCTTTACTTACTCAATGCCATGTCTAACATCCAAGTGAAGGATATCACAGCTACAGTTCAGAATTTTAAAAGATCAAAAACAAGAAATCCTGAGATGAATAAAGGATCATAAACCCCATCAGGTGTCAGTGCCCACCATTTCCATTGCGGTCACTGGTCTTCTCCCACCGGTGCTCAGTTGTAATGAGTGTGATTAGTGAAGCTGTTTCTGGTCCATTCATTCCCTCGCTTGGTAGAGCAACTGACTGTGGGTGGCCAGCCACTTTCAAAAGATCTCAGGATAGAGTTGTGGACAGAAATAGGGCAGGAGATGGAGACCAAAAAAATCTCAAAGGTTTTATCAATCCCAAGGAGTTCAGTAATGGCCATCATAAAGAAGCGTTTGGTACTCCTAGGACCACCCAAACTGGATGGAAGAGCAAGGAGGAAACTGGTTATTCAGGCCACCAAGAGGTCAATGGAGTTACAGGATTTGATGGCACAGAGTGGTCATTAATGGTGTGCATGTGACAACAATTTGACAAGCGCTCCACAATTGTGGCTTGTTCGGGAGGGTCGCACTTCTCAAGAAAGGCCACATTAAGACTCATTTGAGCTTTCCCAGAATGCACCTTGGAGATTCTGATACCAATTGGAAAAAGGTCTTATGGTCAGATGAGAACAAAATCAAACTATTTGGCCTCAACACCAAACGGTACACCAAAGCAGCTCACCATCCACAACACACCATACTTACAGTATAGCATAGAGGGGGCAGCGTCCTGTTGTGGGGGGGGGGCCTCTCATTAGGGTAGAAGGAAAAATGGATGGGGCAAAATACCGTCAAATTCTTGAGGAAAACCTGCTACCCCCTGCCAGAAAGTTGAAGAGGGGCAGAATGTTCACCTTTCAACACGACAACAACCGGAAGCACACAGCAAAACTGACCACACAGTGGCTAAAGGAGAAAACAGTGAATGTCCTGGTGTGGCCAGTCAGAGCCCAGACCTAAATCTGTGGGAAGATCTGAAGATAGCAGACCACCAACACTCACCACCCAATGTGACCGAACTTGAACAGTTAAACTGTAAAGAAAAGTGGGGGGCAAATACCTAGGTGTGCAAAGCTGATAGAGAAGAATCAACAGACTCAAGGCTGTCAAAAAAGCAAAAGGGGGGCAACAAAATGACAGTGACATGGTGGGTGTGTGTGTGTGTGATCCTTTACTAATCTCAGTAGGTCTTGTTTTTGAATTTTTATCATTTTTCTGAACTGTAGCTGTGATGTCTTTCACTTGGATGTTAGAGGTGGCATTGAGTAAAGCTGGGAAGAAATTTTTTGTGTGTGTTTTCATTTAAGTCTGTAAAGCAAAAAAAAAGGGAATATTTCTAAGGGGGGATTCTTTTCAATACCCACTGTATAAACTATATAAGTAAAAAAAAAAAAAGAATGGCACACATTTATGTCATAGAGCCCACCAGCGTCCTATCTGTCAATGGTACACTATTTGTAATATAGCACATGTTGGTGTCCTTAGCTTTGTGGGACGAGGCTATGAGTGCCCCTTCTGCTATGCCATATGATTTTATCCCAATCGCAGTTTAAGTGTAAGAAGCCTGCTTGTTCACTTGAGACAAAGAAAATCCTTTTTAGCTCAAATAGACAAGACAAGCTGCAGCTTTAACAAGTGGATTGTTGGCCTTCCTCTTGGTGAGACGACTCGAAGAGGAGGAGGAATGAGACCTTGAGTGATCACAAACCAGGATACATCTGCAAACAATGATTCAGTCAGGCAGAGACTACATTACTGGCAGTCAGCTTCATTACTTAGAAGAGTGAGAATAAAGCTATGAAACAAATCATAAAATTCTGGCCACTCAAACTTACCACCCTGTAGACACGAGGGCCTCCTTCAGCATTTTTGTCCAGTCGGATCCATTTGTTTGACATAGCCTTGCTGAAGCCCACCTTACCACTGGGAAGGTTCTGAAAGAATCAATGGTAACAAAGTCAGTACCAGCAGAGTCCTCACCAACACCTCTTAAAACTACACAGTGGAGCTGACAATCAATCCCCCATGGTGTGGCGGCCCTGACACACAAATACTCCGTCCTGCTCAGGAAGCAGCTATTAGAGCCACAGACACTCCAGAGGAATGGCATGACAATGACAAATGGAGAAGGAAGCTCTCAGGCTTGTCATCGATGAAGAACTGCAAGTTTGAAGCTGCAGCCCTAACTTCAGAGATTTTTTTTTCTTCTTGGTTAAACTATCGTGTGCGTCTTTGAATTTTATTTTTGTTTAATTAATAAAGAGCCTTGTGACGATGTTTGCTGTGAAATGTACTATGTACAAAAATAATCAAATATGTACTAGAACTGTCATTGTGCTGCAAAATAACAATCATCACGCGGTCACTCGTGAGCCAGTGCCTGGCTCTCTCATACTTTACTGTCAGAAAAGATCAACTTTGTAAATCAATCGCTGTATTGAGTCATTTGTGCCACCGTCCTGTGGTGACACGTACACTGGGGAAAGTAATCGTTAAGTTCCGGGTCTTACGTTTTGGTATTGCTTTGCATTTTATTTTCACTGCGTTGTGCTGTGCATGATTTATGGTTTATGTTGTGCTGCTAGAACAAATGAAGTCCCATTGAGGATCAATAAAATATTATTTTATAGAAGATTTTATATATATATATTGTGGTCCCCGGCCGGGCTCCAGCCAGGAGGACGTGAGGAGGGCTTGTGCCTCCTCCAGAACGTGAGGGGGCGTCCGTCCTGGTTCTGTTGGGGACCGCGGGTCGAGGGCATGGAAGCCCTACCCTGTAGGGGCCCGTGGTCACCGCCAGGCGGCGCCCCGATGCCGGTTTATCCCATCTGGTCCTCGGCCGGGGCTGGAGCCCGGTCGGGACGCCTTGGAGGACCAAAGGAGGGCGTGTGCCTCCTCCAGACCGAGTGGGGGTGTCCGTCCTGGTTATGCAGGGGACCTCGGGTACAGGGCTTGGAAGCCCAGCCCTGTAGGGACCCGTGGCCACCGCCAGGCGGCGCCCCAGTGCCTAATTATCCCGGGAGCCCGGCACTTCCGCCACACCAGGAAGTGCCGGGGGGGAAGACGACAGGGGATACACAGACGGCTTCCGGGTGCGCAGCCGGCACTTCCGCCACGCGGGGGTGTGGCCAGCGTTAAGTGCCGGGAAGCAGCTGGAGCCCATCCGGGTTCCCATAAAAGGGGCCGCCTCTCTCCAGTCGAGAAGTGGAAGTCGGGAGGCAGTAGACTGAGCTGGAGAGAGAGGACGGGAGGCGGCCAGGAAGGCACAGAGACTGTGGGCCCTGGACATTGGGGAAATCGGTGCAAGAGGCACTGGGGTTCGTGAGTGCACAGGACTTGTATATATTGTAAATAAACGGTGTGTGGGTGCAAAAATGTTGTCCGTCTGTCTGTGCCGGGGCCAGCGTTCACAATATATATATATATATATATATATATATAGTAATCCCTCGCTATTTCGCGGTTCACTTTTCGCAGATTCACGACTTCGCAGGTTTTTAAACATAGTAGTAGTATTTCCTAGTCTAAGAACAACAAAACAAGTTCGGTGACTAAGTGCATTGTAACATGGGCTGTGATTGGTACATGGGAGGGAGACGACAAATCACAGCTTCACGCTTTCTAATCGGGCCCGTGATTGGTGCTTTGACTGATGCCCAGATCCCACAGACTGGCTAAGGATCTGCAAGAGCGGTCACAGGAATGGGACGACTAAATGGTTCGATCGGTCCAATTTTGCAACAAGGTCGACGACGTCATATACATATATACACACACACACACACACAGTAGAACCTCTGGTCCCAAACACATACAAATCATGTTACGATCAAAAAGTTCACCAAAATTTCAAATCTGTTCACAACCACACACTCTGGTGGCGAAGAAAAACACTGGCGGCCAGTTTCCCTTCCGGTTTGTACGCACCAATGATTTCCCATTCTCCGTTTCCCATTTTCTCTGCCAGAACTCAACTTGTGCTAGTTCAGTTTTCTTGGTTGTTTAGGGTTAGTTTTTGTATAAATTAAGGATTTTTCAAACTTTTATTTTTTTCCCTGTGCTTAAAACTCATAGAAAAGTGTTTACAGTGAGCGGTTCGTAAGGCTGTAGCGTGAATTCTTGCAGTGTTAGCTTTCTCAGTTGTTCGATGTTTTCTCAGTGTTATTCAATGTTTTTACATGTAGTTTACTAATACACTGTGCATTCTATGGTATAATTAACTTAAAAATCTTTAAAAAAAAATGTACATACAGTTTGTACGGTCTGGAACGGATTAATCGTATTTACATACAATCTAATGGGGAAATTATGTTCGGGTCGCGACCAAATCAGGTCGCATCCGGAGTTTTGGAATGAATTATGTTCGTGACCAGAGGTGCCACTGTATGTATGTATATATAATAGATAGATAATTTATTAATTCCATGGGGAAATTCCCATACTCCAGCAGCAGCATACTGATAAAAAAACAATATTAAATTAAAGAGTGATAACAATGCAGGTATAACAGACAATAACTTTGTATAATGTTAACATTTAACCCCCCCCACCCCCGGTGGAATTAAAGAGTCGCTCTGCCACAGATATACACACACATACAAACATTTTATATTTAGATATTTTAAATATATTCATGTTAGCTTGCTTTTTAACACTTTGAGGGCTGAATATTCATTTTTACAACACAGAGGCCCCGTCACTGCACTGGGGCATTGGGATTCGTATTCAGACCACGGGGTAAGCGCCTCCTGCTGGCAGCAGCCCAACCTTTTTCTAGATGGTCTCCCTCCTAAGTGCTGGCTGGGTCTGAATGTGCTTAGCTGCAGGTGGATGGCCTGTTCTGTTCTCCATTTTTCATTGTTCACACCTGCCCATGACACCATGTTTAATAAAATCTCATTACATTTGTACTGTTTTCTGGAAGAACTCGGTATGTAGAGTATGTGTTAGGCCACGGCTTGACTTACTACAAGAAATACTTTTTGCACTTTACAAAACTTCAGTGGGTCAAAACAAACCGGACCACTACAAGGCCTTACCAACAACCGCATGTGTGACCCCGTGCTTAACACTACAATCTGCTGAGAGTGTGCCCTGAATGGTGGTCAGTATCGAACAGCTCAACAGAAAATACATTTGTCGTTGGTGGCACAGTCGATAACACCACCTGATGACTTCCAAGCTCCAACTTACCATGAGCTGGCTCTGCGCCAATCCCTCGGGCGGCACGCTGTTAAAAACACGGGCCTCATGGCTACCCTGCTCTGCAATTTCCTTCCCCTCACTGCTCAGTTCCCATCGTTTTGAGGAGCGCTGTTCGGCGGAGATCACCTGCAACACAAACACAATGACTGAGGCCTTATTTTTTTTAATTTTAAGACAAACATACATATTAGAAACCAAAAAAGGAAGATGTCTTTGATACGTCACTATTCAGCACTTGTTACTAACAAAAACAAAAATAGTAATAATAACGTTCTACTGTACATCTCTGTGATAGCCAGCGTGGTGTGGTGGGCTGGCAACATCGTCTCAAGAGATGCCCGCTGAATTAATAAACTGATTAACAGCAGCCCAAACTGATTATTTTCATACAGCCCAAAATAAAATTACACAAGGAACACCTCAATGGGGTTTAATAGACTGTACTTAATTGAGGGCCCCCTTACTCTAATCCACCCCCACCACCGCCTCGACCCTCTAAGAAGACAAGAAAAACCCTCAAGGGCAGAGTGGTGGGTCTGAGGCGAGGGGATCAGCGCCAGCAATTGGAAAGCTGCCGGTTCAAATCCTGTAAATGCCAGCGTCTCTCTACTTGGGCCCTCGTCCTAAATAAATACCATCTGCTTTCCTAACCCTAAGGTTAAATACTTTGATGTGCCCTGATGTTAAGATCCCCCTTGGAGGCTTCTGATGTTGGGGGTCCCTAATGTTAAGGGTTCTTCCCTTGTGTTAAAATCTTTTTTTTTTTTTTTTAAATGGACCCTTAGGTTAAATTTAAATTAGTTTTTTTTTTTTTTTTAAATTAGCCTTGGTAAGAAAGTATTAACCCTTTATTTTCCCTTTTTTAAATTAAGTATGATAATTAACTAGGGGGCACTGCCCGCTGCTTACTTCGCTCGGCAAACCCCTGGGCGGGCACTACACGCTAGCCACTTCGCAGGTCTGCCCCTGGCATGTGGGGATGCAGATGTACAATTTAAACAGATTGTTATTTTCATGGGAATTGTTACATATGCATAATAGAGCTAACTATTTTACATTACAGTGAGTAATTAACGATAGTAAAAAAATTAGTAAAATGTAATCAATTGAAAGAAAATTGTTTCATGTTGCATTAGAGGTATTCGTTGCGTTATACGCTTTTGTTCTGTTTGGTTTTGAAATTAACATGTAAACACTTTATAAAGTTACACTTTTACTGTAAAATATTTGGAATTACCTTTTCGTCATTAAATTTTGATTCTGTGTTTGGACTTTTATCGTGACCACGCACACCCTGAGTGAATATCGTTTCATTTTCTCTAATTAATAAACCAACTTTTTCTAATGTTTGTCCCTGTGATTTGTTAATTGTCATAGCAACAGCTAACGGGAAACTGTAAACGTTTAGTACGAATGGCATATCGAGATCTCCTTTGGTGTCTCATGTTAAGATGGACCACATTATCTTACCAGTCGCCTGTTAAAATTTTACATGTCAGAATTGTTTGACCAACTCTCAATCCTAGTAATCTCGTCCTATCGCATAGCCCATCACTCAGGCATAAATTACGTAATAACATTACGATACATCCTTCTTTCTACAGTAATGGAAGACCAGACAGTGTTAATGGTTGTAGATATTCTTCGTGATATTTTAAGTTGATGTTTTCATCTTCCGCACCATCACCACCAACTGTGTCAGCAGAGTCTATTGATACGCATTTAAACAATTGGCAGTGTAACCAATAGACATTTTTCACGTTAATTCGTTTGACTTCATCGTTTCTCGGTCCTAGGATTGCCTGTGTACTCATTTCTTCTGTTGCGCAGCACGTCATGTGGACAGTTGATTCCCTGCCACTAATCTTTTTGCATTTTCTCTTTGATAGTTCCCAAATTTTCATTGTTCAGGGTATGCTGCACTACCAACCAGCGAGGAGACATCCGTGACCTTTCTTCAGGACGCAGGTATTCTTCCTATAGAAAGGCAGTGTCCCCAAAACCACCCAATGAAATTATATTTCTCCTGCCGGGTAAAGAGGAGGTGCTCCAGGAAAACTTGCCACACAAGTGTCACCATTTGACAAGGGAACTGGCTGGAGAATTCCCCGTTACCATTCACGACTGTGGTTCGGTTCATTTATTTGTGGCGTGAGGAGCTAACGTCAGTGAAATGGTGCAAAAAACAATTAGACATGGCTAAGGGAACAATAGTTGACTGCACAGTTTGCGCGTTGAACGTCAGTCGTCACGAGAGGACACAAATTGGAGGAAAGGGACTATGCGTCCGAATCGACAAAAGTAAGTGCCTTGAGCATGGGAAAGGCGCTATATAAATAAAATGTATTATTATTATTAAAGTCTGACACGCCAGGTGAGGAGGGAAGCCCACCGATTTAGATCACGATAATAGAGAAATACCTAAATACACACATACATATGTAACATACATATATAAATAAAAACACACACCAGAATGACTAAAGAGCAAGAAAATAAAAAGAAAGAAACCTTATAAGTTGCCAGTCCCAGTGAGGCACTGTACAGTTGTATTGCTGTTTGTATGAAAGACCCCCGTTGCATTTCTTGACCCACTTCCGCTAAATGATGCATTGGCTGAAAATCCTTGGTGCTGGAGTGTCACAGAGAGAGGGGATGTGCAGCGTTGTTCATAATGGCACTCAGTTTTGTTTTAACCCTTTCCTTTGTTCTGACCTCCAGGGGGTCCAGAGTAAGTCCCGTAACTGAGCCTGGCCTTTTAATTAGCTTAATGACTTGGTGGTCCTCTCTTGAAGTGAAGTTACTGGCCCAGCACACCACAATGGCCATCACAGAGTTGTAGAAGACGTGAAGGATTCCCACACTGAAGGAACGCAGTTTCCTAAGGAAAAAGAGGCGATTCTGCCCTTTCTTCTGTGTTATAAGACCAGTACAGCCTTTCATTAACGTGGACCCCCAAATACTTTTAGGAGTGGACCACCTGTACATGCACTTCCTGAATTGTGACATTCCCAACACTTCAGCTATGCTAAATCTCCCCAGTGAGTGTGCAGACGCTGTGATAGATTAGCCCCCCGGTCTCAACCATAAATGTTACACTGCATCCTACCCAGCGATGGACTGGCACCTTGATCGGGTATTGATCCTGCCTTGTGCTTGAAGCTTGCTAGGACAGGCTGCACCCACCCCGAGACCCTGCCCAGAATTAAGTGGGGTCTTAGATAATGGTATAGTATGGTTAGATTATGTCCTTCACAGTTAAACGCCATCCACCATCCCACAAATCAGTGTCCTCTGTTTCCTTACTGCTATAATCTGAGCGCTGAGTGCCAAAGTGACGCGGGCTCACAATATGAGGAAGCTGCGGTTGCCAGTTCATTCCACATTATATTGTAGCTTTTATGGTTATCAACACTTCAAATGCATTTTAAGCCATTTTGCGATTGTAACACCTGGAATCGAACTAGGGACCGCCACAGACAAATCGTTTGTATGAAGTGAAAACCAACCCTGGGTCTGTAACCGTGACAAAAATTATCCTGAAACATGCCGAGATTATATTAATTTGATGTTTGTTACTAGTTGGCATCTACCACTGGGAGGCAAACAAAGGTGTGTTAAAAGACGTTATGACATGTACAGTGTAGAAGTGAAGGTGGCAGCCTTAAACACAAGATGAGAGGGAGAAATACATAAACATTTTGTTTATACAAATTCGCGTAAAAACGGTAAGAACTCAATAGCATTCCAAAACGCTGGAAATTCACGCCTTCAGGCTCCTTCTTGTCGCTGTTGCTTCTCGGCGCACATTCGCACCACCCGCCCGCCCAGCTCGCCGTATTGCAGCCGCACACCAGCCGATTGCATCAGTCAGTCAGCCGGCCGGCAAGTCTCATTCATCCCCAACCGCCCCGTTTATGCTTACCTCTCCCAGGGACTGGAGGCTCTTGACAGCGCCGACCACCAGCTGGTGATCCACTTGCAAACCCGCCGCCACCTGCAGACTGTCCAGCCCGCCATCCGCCTTCTCCAGTAACTGAAGCAAAGGCTCCACAACTACACCGTCTGCCATGCTGAGAGCGAGCAACTGCGCCTGTGCGGTAGCGCCGGGAAAGGAAGTGACGTAAGAGCCCTTTCATCTTTGACCTCAACGCAAGCGTGAGATTGTTGTCTTCTCGTATTTTCTGAATCAGTAATAATAATAATAATAATAACTGTCCTTCCGCGATTTTAGAATTTAATTAAAAAAGCATATTTTTTGATTTACAGAGACGGTCGATGCGCTATGTCGACTGTAGGAGCGAGACGAATACATCGCCATATTGAGTGGGTAGGCAGCTGAAACTTTAGGCACACGTCATAAAGTGTAGAACTACTGTTAAGTATGCTGAATCGCGGCTTACCAGTGGCTCCGAGTCAATAACTGTATATTTAACTGTAAATGTATCATTATGCAGGTACTGAAACCCCACAGGCAGCAGCGTCAGTCTCCATGTTGAGTGGGTAACTCAGATTCTGCATCAGCATCCATCCCGAGTCGGTCACTTTGGTCTTATTGCCAGGATGAATTTGACGAAGTGTCCCACAGTCCAAAGACACGCAGGTTAGGTGGACTGGCGATGCTGAACTGGCCACAGTGTGTGTCTGGAAAAGGCTTTAAAGATTTTATTTTTATAAAAGCAGGCACAGAAAGGCTGAAAATCTCAAGATTATAAAAACAGTAGGCCAAGCAGTTTGATTTTTCTTTTCCTTTTTAAGTGGAATTTGTACGGGTTTCCAACAACACGCAGTCAAGTGTGAGGAGTGAATCCACGCTAAGCTGGTGCGCATCTCCTTCTCTGGCCTCTGGCACCCCCTAGAGGGTCGGATCCTGCATTGCACCCTCGGGCCTGCGAGGCAGCCGCACTCTTGCTGTTCAAGCACACTGTTTGTTACCTTCAACGAGATCCACTTTCAGATGTAAACACAATCGTGGACTTCATGTACCTGTTTAATCCAAGCTCCCCATCTATTTCTTTTGCTGTCTAAATCCACTTTAAGAACTGTCAAATCTTTTTACGCTTATTTGAAAAGCACCTATCTTCTCAAGTACTTGCCCTTTTAGCATTTATGTCTGTAATTCATTATCTTTTAATGAAAGCAAAGAAATACGTTTAGGTTAATAGTGTAAAATGCTTTACATATGCATTTGGGGATATTTCATCCCATAAACCAAATATGTGTTCTTCCCTCTTAAAAACTGGTGTATGCCGCTGCATTTGATGCCAGTCCACTTCTACTGGTGCCCGTCTTAAGCCTTGGAAAGACTCCAGCTCTCCTTGAGCCAGGAATTATAAATTAACAAATCCTCTTATAACGTACATTATGTTTATGTGCTTCAGAAAGATGAAATCTCATAGACAGAGAGAGTAGCCATCGGCAGCAACAGCTTGAACCGTTACTAACTCTCCTCTAGTCAGGTATGCTGGCAAATCCCTAGGCAGCCACCCATGTCACTGTCTGCTGAGGGGCGAGTGCTCCAGTCACTGAAGGGACACTTAATGAAAGTAACCCCCCCCCCCCCCCATTATCATCAAACTCCAATAATACCTACTATGGACAACTTGGGGTGACGGCCATCAATCTCACCTTGGGATCAAAATGGCACCATTTCTCACGATCCTGTTGTGGCGTCTGGTGCCACTGCCGTACTAGAAAGATTCTCTCGTCAGATTAGATGGCCCACCATGGACTCTACTGTAGAATGACCAGCAGGGGGTGGCAGCAAGTTGGTGGTGGTCTCCAGGACTAGGTCTGCAACCTTTTGTTTTAATTGACTGTGGGCCCCCCCAGAGGTTCATTTTCTTCATGGATGCTGCCGTGTTTGTTTTCCTCTCCTCTGATGTCATCTGGCCACAGTTAAAAAAAATGGAGTAACGGACAGGCAGTGTTGGGCCTGATTTCTGTTAATCAGTTTTAAACTACTTTGTGTTTTTATGTATTCATTATGTGATTAATAAAGTTTGTAATTGCATTTTACCAGAGAACTATACAAAACTAAACCACTTTCTCCTTTTCCAGTCCAGTTGCTCAATGTAGTGCACCTCGAGTCCAGGTTGTCCCCATTGTCACATCGTGTCTCCAGTTTCTCATGATGGGAGTGTGTGTGCGTTTTTCTTTTTTTTTTTTAATCTTTTAAGTTTTTACCGTACTTTGGGTGCCCCCTATGGGCCAGTTTGCAACATGCAGTCAGGTTATTCTCGGGCTTTTTGTAAACTTGAACTGGATTGAGTTAAATGGGCAGAAGGATCTATGGATGACTGAGCTCAGGATCTTATAAGGCTTACAGGTAAGGCATGAATGACAATAACCAGCGTATTCTGAGGAAATAAAACATCTCATGGCATGGCAGTCTTAATTTTTATTTAAAGTTAAAATTACTGCTATTAGTAACACTGTAATACTAAAAGAGTAAGGGGGGAAAAGTGGAAAAACATACTGTACATAAAACAGAAATTAAAAGTCATTCAACAAAACCAAAATGTTCAGAGCCCAGCACTGAAATCGTAACACAAACAACAAAAGGTCACACTGATAATTGGAGTTAAATAGCTTCAGACACACTTCACTTTTCTTAATGAATACAGCAAGAGGTCCTACTTTAACTGAGACACGGATTGTCAGGATTTATGACGACTGCGGAATCACAGAATTAAAATGACAGCAGAAATGTGGTAAACAAAAGAAGAAAAAAAGCAACAGAAAAATTAAAACTGGACTCCAAAATGAAGTTTCAGAAGGTTCACTGCTGCTTATTTTGCACTAAATGAGTCATTTAAAAGCGCTAAATTTAGGAAAGTAGTAAAATATTTCAATTCAGGCTCTTTGGATTAATTAAAAAAAGAAAAAGAAAAAAAGTCTTAACTTGGGCCTCACAACACTGCGGTCTCACAGCGCCACCTACTGGAGAGCTCTGATAAACGCACTCGTCCAGCACTGAACAGTTTTCAGAGTCAAGTGGGTGTGAAAACTTTAGAAAGAGCGTCACTGAATGTTATAAATACAGGAGTGGCCGAAGGGACAGAGCCAGGGAAAGCCTTACTGTCCTGTATCTGTGCACACTTCACATAGAAGGCCAAACATTAGCATTTGTGTTCCTGTGCCATGTTGTTTGAGGTTAACCTGATTTGACTCGTAGCTTTGGCCTGAATATCACCTGCCTTCCCTGGCAATGTTCTATTTTTATACCTCATCCTTCAAAGCATAAAACCAAAACGGTGAAGAATAAAGTGTTAGTTACCACAAACACACCGAGTGGGTGATTAGGACTACACAACAGCAAAAGTATGACTGCTTCTACCCAGTCCCAGCTCTAAAAGGGGGTGCGACGAGGCAGGGTGGTCCGGTACAGAGACTTCCCACGTGCCTGAATGAATGTCACAGTCATTTCCTTCTCGGTGATCTCAATGTGTGCAAAGCCACCAAGTGAGGTGTACTCTGCATAAAAGAACTTCAGGGACTCTGGTGGCACCTCGTCCTGGTGTTTCTTGGATTCCTCCATAAAGTTTCCAGCCCCGCTCAGCACGTAGCCGATCCCAGATTCCTCAATGTACTGCAGAGAGGGTGAGGTGAAGAAATGAAAAAAACAAAACACATTAAGAATACTGAAGACAAACACTGCAGGGTCAGCTCCACAGAAGTGCTACTCAATTAGATGCCAATTCTGGATGTTAAAGGAATAGGATAGATACGAAAGGCACTATATAATAGATAGGCATGAAAGGGACTATAACAGATAGATATGAAAGGCACTATATAATAGATATGAAAGGCACTATATATAACAGATATGAAAGGCACTATATAATAGATAGATATGAAAGGCACTATATAATAGGCATGGAAGGCACTATATAATAGATATGAAAGACACTATATAATAATATAGATAGGCATGAAAGGCACTATATAATAGATAGACATAAATACACTATATAATATAGATAGGCATGAAAGGCACTATAACAGATATGAAAGGCACTATATAATAGATAGATATGAAAGGCACTATATAATATAGATAGACATAAATACACTATATAATATAGATAGGCATGAAAGGCACTATGTAATAAGAGATACTTTTGTTAATATTTAGGTAAATATTACAGGTGCAACTGTCAGTAAGCACAGGAACATTTCTGTCAGTGGGGGGGGGAAAAAAAAAAAAAAACAAAAAAACTTTACTTTTCATTCTGCAGCACCTCTCAGTAAAGCCTGGTGGAATGAGGAGGTTGGTAAAGGCACTACAGGAGAACACATCATGGAGAGGATGGGCACTACTTGTCATAATGGCCTCTATCAGTACCCCTGGAACATGCAGATATCCTACTGTATCAAAGCCATGTCTTCCTCCGAGAGGCTGACGGAATTAAAACACCTTCAAGCAGGGCTGTGGAGTCGGTAGATAAATCCTTCGACTCCCCGACTCCTCTGTATTTAAATACGCTAATGTATTTTCCATGTTGATTGAAAGAAGGCAACATCCACGTCATTTAAGCACAGAACTACTGGCTAGGAGGCCGACTCTCTATTGTATTGACCAGTTTGAACAAAAGACAAGAACCCCTGAACACCCATCAGGCCGCAGCACACACCTCCACCGACATCATGACACTTGTCTACACTCACATGAACTTGTCAGACACATTAGATTTGAAATCAAATGAAAACATTTTTTGTAATGTACCATAACCCAGATTACAATATGTGAATGTCAGCTGAACTTGACACTTGTAGTAACACATCTATGCACTCGGCTTTATTCTTACATCAAAGTAGTACTTCATTAGGACTATTTGTTTGTGAAATGGGACATTTGAACTTGCTGAATTTTTTTATTATTTAAATTTATTAGGAGTTGGTCCATTTTTGCCGACTCCAGGTACCCAAAATTGTCTCCGACTCCACAGCCCTGCCTTCGAGCCTTGAACACTCCGTACATTTCCCTTATTACGTGGAAAATACGTACCTGTAAATTGTGGTCATGTCCGCAGAGGTAGGCTGTAGCGTGGTATTTCTGCAGGAGAGGTCGCACTTTTTCTAGCAGGCAGTGAGTGGGGCCATGCTCAGCCACTGACCACACAGGGTAGTGTCCGGCCACCAGCAGAAAATCAGCCCGAGATGACCGCATCCTCTCTTTGAGCCACGTCAGCTGCTCCTCCGCCGCCCCCAAGCTGAGAGGCCCTCGTGGACGCTCGTCTTTGAAGTCATCAGAGTTTCCACACAGCAGGATGGTATCCAACATGAGGATGCTGAGTGTGGCGTTGGTATGAGGGATACGGAAGCGCAGTTCGTAGTAATAGTATGGGAAGTGCCTAAAGGAGAACAGAACAGTCAGGAGACCATTTAAAGCTCAGTGTCTAAGTTACAGCAACCTGTGGACCAGACTTGAAATTCTAACAGCAATCCTTTACAATATGAGCTTTAGTTACGTGGTCAGCCTCATGATGGTCAGGTTTCTGTTCTTCCCGGAGCAAGTCTGAGGTTAGCTGCACAGATGCATAGAACTTCACATTCTTTAACAATGGATAAAAATTATTTCTTAGAAATTCAAAACCTGAGAGGATTTTGCATGTTTGTAGGATGAGTCTTATTGCTATAAATGGGGGATTTTGAGTTCTTTTTTCGTGCGATTCCTGGTTTATGTTGTCACAGGCAAAGTTTAAAAATGATTGGCTGAGGGTACAAACTTCAGTTCTGCATTCACCGTGGGCGTTTCATAGTTGTGCACCAGCGACAAACTTTTTTTTTTTTTGTGAGAACAAAGGAAACTTAACATAATTGTGTTAAAAAAGGCCAGTGAAATAAGCAGAATAATCCTACAGTGATATCAAAACAGTGAGATTAGATTGTGAAATAATGGAAATATTATTAACGAATACGGGAATTTGAAAAAGAGAAGAACATGTAAAGATGTACATTTCTGTGCATGAAAATCAAAGAAGATTTCAGACAATCTTACCAGCAAGAGACTTAAGGCAGGAACCAAACTTGGACAGGTCACCGGGCCACACCTGCATGTACAACGAACTGCGTATGTCTGGTCAAGTATTGTCTGACGGTACTGGGAGCGTGCTCTCTAACCACCTACAACAGCGACGTCAGACCTGGGCAAACAAAATCACAGGTACGTACCAGCCATCCCAAAAATGGCCTTCTGTCTGTGCTGCAGTCAGGGAAACAGCACTGGCCCTCCAGGCAGTGGTAACGGGACCGAGGAGTTTCTTTCTGCAGTCCATAAGGCTGCATAAGGCCCTGTTGTCAATCTCTATCTCTCTATTATATATATCTCTCTATCTCGAGAGAGAGAGAGAGAGAGAGAGAGAGAGAGAGAGAGAGAGAGAGAG
>JANRMT010062830.1:97445-118844 GCA_026402145.1 Polypterus bichir lapradei
CCCCCTCACATATACTAATGTGCCACAAACAGGAAGTTAATATCACCAACCATTCCCATTTTATTAAGGTGTATCCATATAAATGGCCCACCCTGTAGATCAAGTTTATACATCTAAACAGCTTTCCTATTCCTTCATTTAAGGCCTCAAAGGAAATAGTTTATTATATCACTTTATTGTAAAATGTGCCAAAAAAACGTCACTTACGTCAAAACTTTATGCTCCTGGCGCTCCTTCATACCAACGGCAGTACACCTTTATAGTGCCGCACTGGGCCTGCTCTTTTTATCTTTAGCCAAATCAGAGGTTTTCTTTCTTTTTAGTCATTCTGGTGTGTATTTGAGAAGGGGTTGCCGTTTGTAATCTTCTTATATAATACGCTACCGTGGCTGTTCGTTTGTCTGTCCAGGATTTTAAATCACCTGTTGCTCGCAAACCGTTTCACCGATTGACTTGAAATGTGGTCCACATGTACTACGTGACGTCTACTATCCGCTTTCGGGGTGATGATTTTTATTTTTATTTTATTTTATAGTAGAATCAACTCTTGGCAGTGCGCAGCAGGGCGGCCGTGCAGCGCATGCGTATGGGCGCCGTTCTCATTCCCTACCACCTTCGCTAATCATTCTTGAGGCAGATTGAAGACTTAAGTGCCAGCTTAATTGACAAATTAAAGAAAACGTACTAAGTAATTGCAACACAAAAACTAACTTAATCAGTTTTAACGCGAAAAGATGCCGACGAAAGAAGTGAAGAAGCAGGTTGCTAGGGTGGAGAAAAGAAGAGCTGCTTAGGAAGCAAAAAGCGCATCAACCTCTGAGCAAACGAATGCTAAACAGAGACAGAGAAATAGCGGGAAAACTAGGAATGCTTAAGTCAAGCGTATTCACTGCACAGTACGCCGTTACTGGTAATATAATAATCATTATTTATTTTTTGAGCATCTGTAAAAAGACAAAGTTCCCACAGGGGAAAAAATCAAGTGTTATCAGTAATCAGTGTTTAGTAAGTGAAAAGCAAAAACTGGGTGTGGTATATGCAATGTACCATCAGAAATGTTTATTCCAGTTAATAATTAGACTCTCACCTAATGAATGTAGTTGTGATTGCCTGTAATTACAGAAGTGCTGAACCGGCAGGTGAAAAAAAATAAATAAATACAAGGGCTTCCCATCCCATATGTGCGAACAAATCTGTACATGCTACTCTGTATTCGAAAAGTAATATTAAACAGATATACATCGCTACCACGTTTTATAACGCATGGTCTGTGAGCCAATTCAAAAGAACTCTTTGACAATAAAAAAAAAAATAAATGGTACAAAATTGCTCACAAATGACTTAAGAGGAACAACAAATTTGAGTCCTTAGTGGAAATCTTCTAGGATGACAAATAAACGCCGTATCCTGAATAAACATACGGTTCAAAGCATAAAACCACTTCCCTTATTTATAGCCGTATGGGCCTGCTGGCAGCCTTTCCCAACAGCATCGGCCACTAGGCAGGAACTGACCCGGGATGGGATGCCTGATGCTGTTTAGCGGCTCGGTTTTGTTGCCATGGTGACAAGTGAGAGAGCTGTGTGTTTGGAATCGTTTACATGTGCCATTTACACAATACAATGAGGCGACATTTGTTTTAAATCAATGCGGTAAATTAACATACCATACATATACACATGGTTGACTGAAAGAATACAATATTACTGTATGCCTCTTGATGATGCAGGCAGTGTGGCGTAGTGGACATCAGACCCTGAGGCTGCGAATTCAGATCCTGCTATTGACACGGTGTGACCATGAGCAGTTCACTTCACCTGCCTGAGCTCCATTGGAAAGGCAATGTAACCAATTGTATCCCAGAAGTTGTAAGTCGCATTGGATACAAGTGTCTGTTGAATAAGTAAACTGATTTGTCAGGTTGACGTTATTCAGCGCTATTGTAGTTTCTTCATAGCAATATGCCTGATCAGTATTTTGCACATCCCTGTCTATTCTATGAGAAGAACGAACATTCTGTAAACGTTACCTTTTCTACTTTGGAATAACTACGTGACATGCTGTGTCATTATTTAGCTTTCATAAGATCAAGGACCCTGCGGTGGGCTGGCGCCCTGCCTGGGGTTTGTTTCCTCCCTTGCACCCTGTGTTGGCTGGGATTGGCTCCAGCAGATCCCCGTGACCCTGTAGTTAGGATATAGCGGGTTGGAGAATGGATGGATGATCAAGGACCATGGGTGCAACTCGCAAAACGGGAACACGGAACGCAGCCAACTGAGACATAAACACACTCCAGAAATGCTTTCTTACGAAGTAGGCACGTACATAGAATATGTAAGGTAAAGGAAATACGAATTCCCCGGATTCAATCCTAAATGTTAAAACGTGTTTCACTGACCACGGAAGATAACAACAAACACGTGAACTCTTGATAACGTAACATAAGATTGTAAAACCGTTAGCTTGTATTACTGACCTGTTTGACTTTAAAACTCCGCGTATCGTTTTCAAACCACCTGTCTTATTTTAAAAACGATCCAAACTACCCCAGCCCAGGTGCTCGCAGCTCATAATATTATGCAGTGAGGCCTCACCTGCAGAACTAAGTAAGAATTACTCACGTCGAAAAGAAGTTACAGTACTCTTCCCCTTCATTTGCATTGTATTTGTCTTTGCAATTTAATTTACGATGAGGCTTAAATTACTTACAGTCTGTTTATTTTAAAATGCAAAGTTTCGGCGAAGACACACACCGCACTCCAGCGACAGTCGCAGGAAAACCGGAGCCAAAATGGCAGCGGCTGTCTCGGAAAGGTCGTAGTCATGGCAACGACCTCGGAGAACTGCCACAGGCGGGCTTGTACCCTCCTGGCGATTCACTTCACTCGCTTAGAGCAGTCGATCTCGGACGGTGCGGTGACACGAAACTCAGAAGGAAAAGAGTGAAGCGTTTCGTGGCTGTGTGCAGACTCGCTATGCTTTAAAGTAAAATATGGAAGTTCACGTGGGTAAGTGGAAGAGTTTAGAGTTTGACAAAAGAGTAAAAACTGTATGTATAGCATTTGATGCAGCGACACCAAGAGTCCTGGCGACTACAGTTTCGAATGACAAGCGAACGAAATGTACGACGTGCAATAAATAAAAGTTCCCGTTTGATCCTCCACAGTTCAACTTGTGTCAGATGGACAGACTAAAAAAATGCAGAGTCGGCACTGTGTCCAGTTTCGTTTGTGGATGAAATTTCTTAGCCTCGCTCATCCTTCGGCAAACAAGGTTAAGCCGATTGCAGTAAACAGGTTCACAGGTCAAGCAATGGAACAAAATACTTTAGAAGGCTTGCGAAACGTTTGAAGGAGAGCCTTTGGCATAGCATAACAATAGCACGTGATTAGTGTAAGCCTGACAGATGTAAACCTGCTGGAGTTGGACGAGACTACTGCCCAGTGGTGGGTCTAATGTGCCTGGCCTGGAGTTATCAGTGCCAAGGGTCCAGTCAGGCAGTGTGAAGCTGGCACATTTTATTACTTGTTAGCAATTATTGACAGCCTTACATGGAGAGGAGGGGTCAATTAATCTAAAATGTACTTAATCCAAGTCAGGGTCACAGGGGCTGAAGCCTATCTTGGCAGCAGAAGGCAGGTCCCCTCACACACACACACTTGTACTGTGGCCAGTTTGGAACCACCAGCCAACCTAAACTAAACATTTTTTTGAGGATGTAGGTAGGGAAACCACAATATAACATTAAAAAAGAAACTTTTGATGAGATCAAAACAGACCATTCAACCCAACACATTTGCCAATCCTATCCACATGATTCCACCAAAACAAAATCAGGTTGAGTTTTGAAGGTCTCTAAAGTCCGACTGTCCTCCACACTGTCTGGTAACTTATTTCATGCATCTGCAGTCCTCAGTGCAAAGAAAAATTTCCAGACATTTGTGTGTAATTTATGCTCAACAAGTTTGCAGCTGAGCCCCTGTGTTCTTGTTGAACTCATTTTAAAGTAACAGCCTACTAATTCCTACAATTCTACAGTGAAAAGCAGGGCTGAATTTAGACTTGGTAAAGCCGGGGTCTTCAACCCTGTTCCTGGAGTGTTACTGTGGCTGAGGGTTTTCATTCTAACCCTTTTCTTTAATTAGTGAGCAGTTTTTGCTGCTAATAAACTCTTGCCCTAATTTGAATTGACTTGCTATTTAAGGCTCAGACCCCAAAAATGACATACAAAGTGTGCTTACAACTCACAACCTCATCATACAATATCTGAATAAAAAAAAAAGCAATGGTCTCTATAAGAGCCATTTGCTACTTATTTAAGTTATATTAAATGTTTGCCTATGTATTAGTGTATAGTCTATGGTAGCCAGGTTCTTGTAACCCCCACAAGCTGAATTGAATTGGTATATTCTAACTATTTGTTGTCCCTCTGACCATAGGTTAGTCTCAGTTTGTGACCTGCCTTACTGCAGGTAAGGCGTAAACTGTGCCTTAAAGCCGTACATTTAGAACATACTGATTGAGAAGTAGGGCAGCACGGTGGCGCAGTGGTAGCGCTGCTGCCTTGCAGTTAGGAGGCTCAGGTTCACTTCCCGGGTCCTCCCTGTGTGGAGTTTGCATGTTCTCCCTGTGTCTGTGTGGGTTTCCTCCCACAGTCCAAAGACATGCAGGTTAGGTGGATTGGCGATTCTAAATTGGCCCTAGTGTGTGCTTGGTGTGTGAGTGTGGGGGTGTGTGTGTCCTGCGGTGGGTTGGCACCCTGCCCGGGATTGGTTCATGCCTTGTTGGCTGGGATTGGCTCCGGCAGACCCCCGTGACCCTGTGTTCGGATTCAGCGGGTTGGAAAATGGATGGATGATTGAGAAGTAAAGCATAGTGAAATAATTAATCCTTAAGTATAGAAACAATTGAAATTTACTAAGAAGAAACATTTTTCTTTTTTTTTTCCTTTTATTCTACGTGTGCAACAGCTCTTCTCTATTCTTGTGTGGACTGTTTTCTTGAATTTCCACTACACCTTTTTAAAACAAATCTGTTTGGACTGAGAGATTTCTTTTGGCACATGTCTGACCCACGCTTGATCCTTACCAGCAGCTACAGTCTCAGTAAATGTTGATCAGCTGAAGTCCACAAAACATGCTGATGGTGTTCCTATAAAAAAGAAAATCATCAGCTTTGGTAATGTGTGATGGGGCAGAATGAGTGCACCATCAAGGCATGGAATTAAATAATGGTTTGATTAACAACAAGGATTAGCTTCCGATTAAGAAACTAGTCAGAGTGAAACTGGTTGGAGTTTGAGGAGCTGGCTTAGCTGGTCTTCTTTTGGTTCACGTCATGTCTGATTGGGTGACATTTCAGGAAAGAAATTAAGCAATTCATAGGATGGAATCTTAAAAAAACAAGTCAATTAATATGAAGGGAAAAGAAGTTAATTAGCATCAAAAACTGGTCACTAATTAAGAAAAGGGTTTGAATGAAAACTTGCAGTCACAGTAGCACTCTAGGACTGGAGCTGGAGACCCCTGCTCTTAGCTATATAAAGCTTGCAGGCCCCTTGTTAAAAATAGCAAGGTACTTAAAGTGAAAAATACAATACATGAATGCATTTACTGATTACATGTTTAAAACTACAGCACACATTAACACATTCTGAATGTTTGTGAGGCCCAAAGCTGTGGTTTGTTTAGATTATGATTAACACTCATAACTTCCTCGTAACTCATACCGTGCAATCCTGGAATCAGCCTAGTCCGCTCTTCTCTGGGCGTTTTCTAGCAGTGTTATTTATTTATTTATTTTTATAGCCCGGAGACTAAAACTTCATTCAATACTCCAGGTGAGGCCTCAGTAGTACCTTTATGTTTTTAAATTGAAGATAGGACTCATGACCAATGATTGAGGGGAGAGGCGGGTCTTCAATTCAAAAGTCAGTCCCGCGTGACGTTAGGTTTCCTGTTTGTGAAGTGTGCTGATTTCTCCAAAGTGTCTATTTAACAATAACATGTGTTTTGCTTGTTTTGAGTATACAATCTGTATAAATGACAGGCGGATTATGCATTACAAGTAAAGTGAGATTTAAACCCTTTCCTCATATGCATTTTAATAGAATTTTCTGTTGTACAGTATTGGTCAGCTTTGGCTTGCATTATATCATAAACTTTATCTCATCTATGCATGAGAACATGAGATGAAAGATTTTTTCACCATCACTACAGTCTGCTTGGGGTTAATAGCATAAACAAAAAAATATTTTTTGGGTAGTCTGATCACATCTCATTTTCTGAAACCGCTTTTAAGACAGTTTAGCAAAATTAAACTTGTAAAATTGTTTTAACTGTGAAGTTGCTTTTATTTGCATACATGAACACAATCTGTATAGGAAGCTCAGTGTGTGTGTATGTGTTTCTTTTTTATACAATTCCACATCCTTGGTTCAATGTCAACAAAATTCTTGCAGATATATCCCGCTTTGTCAGGAAGAGAACCTAGACTACTTTGGAATCCCACATTTTGACTTTGGGGGTACCTTTTTCCTTTTAATTACAGTGAGTTTTAAAAATAGTGCCACCTTTTGGCCGAGAGTAAGTAAGACACCATATCAGAACAACAGGGTGTAATAGCAGCCTGCAGTACCTGTGAGGTCAGTCACATAATGCCCCGACATGATGAACTGCCCACTCCATGCCCAGTTACACTATCGTTAAGATTAGGTTTGTATGACTCAAAGAGCACTGATGTTGTGGCCGTTACCTCACCATGTCACAGGTACTGCAGGCGGCAGTTAGTCCCATCTCGAACGCACTTAAGTCAGATAGGCAGATGAAAAAATTGAATTAAAATTTAACAAATTACACTATGTATACAATATTGTTCTAAATCAATTTAAAATGAAAATATTTAGTCAATCTAATCTTTTTAAAGCATATATGTAATGAAAACATCAGACCATATTCATTGGCTTACATGTAACTTGTTTAGTTTTTGTCACTGTGGTTTGTCCACTTTTTCTGATGCGTCCCAGTGAATCATCCAGCAGTAGTCTGCCAGTCCTCATACTGATGTCCCAAAATCCGTGGGCTTTCATTCCATTTTTCACTCACCACTCCAATATTTTCCAGGGAACAATGCCAAATGCAGGTCCAAAGAGTGAACTCTGAGACTCATATTACAACCAATTCCTTAATTTTACTAATACATGTCTCAAAATTAATTTTGATCTTTATTGTTACCTCAAAAGTTCAAAATTACTTCTATGAATGATACCCAAGCCTGTCATTCCAGGTCATTCAACACAACATCAAATCCATAATTCCGAAAATTAGTTTTCTTACATCGGGTCTCTCTTTTCATTTATCCTTAGACAATTCTGGAAACTTTGGGTACAAATCCATAAAACGCTCTCCATCTTTTGAAAGGCTTTGGCAACATGCTGCGTTAACCCTGCCTTCATATGAATTGGCGGCAGCAGCACCTGCCTAGGATCCACCATGTTAGGACTGAGGATGGTTCTGGAACTAAGATGTTGTTTTATTCTAGCGGGTCTTCCCTTCTGATTCTTGGCTCTGCTGATCCACTCACACAGAAAACCTGGGAAGCGTTAAGGCCCTGACTGCTGACCTGGCAAGATGTACAGAAATGTGTTTCGTGGAGAAAAAAAAAATGTGCATGATGGAGAAAAGTGTTTTTAATTTGTAATTCATTACCTACAAACATTTAAAAATAATCCCTTTTTTTCAATCTACACGAGTTTTGAAATTAAAGTCCCTGTATGCTGATATGTGGAGACCTAAAATATGCTTAATCCTACTATTATATATCTTCTTACTACGTGGCTGTTCGTTTGTCTGTCCAGGATTTTAAATCACCTGTTGCTCGCAAACCGTTTCACCTATTGACTTGAAATTTGGTACACATATACTACGTGATGTCTACTATCCGCTTTCGGGGTGATGATTTTTATTACTCTTTTTACTTTTATTGTACAATCAACTCTTGGCAGCCTGCAGCAGGGCGGCCGTGCGGCGCATGCGTATGGGCGCCTTTCTCATTCCCCACCACCTTCGCTAATCATTCTTGAGGCAGATTAAAGACTTAAGTGCCAGCTTAAGTGAAAAAATAAGGAAAATGTACCAAGTAAATGCAACACAAAAACTAACTTAATCAGTTTTAACGCGAAAAGACGCAGCAGAAAGAAGAAAAGCAGCGGGCCGCTAGGGTGGAGAAAACAAGAGCTGCTCAGGAAACAGCAAGCGCATCAACCTCTGAGCAAACGAATGCTAAACAGAGACAGAGAAAGAGAGTGAAAAGTATGAATGCCCAAGTCAAGTGTATTCCGTTACTGGTATTATATATCCTCTGAAATGCTTAATCCTACTATTATATATTACTGTTATATTAAATGTTTACGTAGTTTTATTATGAGTTATACAAATACAAAAATGCCCTTTCTATTTGAAAATGTTCAAATATTCATCACTCATCTACGAATTGTCTTACGGTGCTTCAATTACAAATTAAGTAAAGTTCTTAATGAAAGTACGTCCGCCACCTTATCGATAAGTTGTTATACTTTTATAACATTAGCGAATTTAACAGACGATCTCCATAATAACAAACTGCAATGAAGCCTGCACGCTGTCATAATTACAAAACTTATCCAAATGCTTGATAACTTATTTTGTGATTAACGATTGCCTAGTCGAAGACATGAGCCTTTTTATTACAAATAACTTCTGGTGAAATAAAATGAAACCTTCAGCCAGATTCGTCGATTATTTGTTTTGTCTTTTTTGTTTGACCTTTGCACTCTGCCACATAAGATTAGTCACCGCCCCTTTGAAAGGTCAGCTATTCCCCCTCCTCAAAACGGATCGGTGGCCAATAACAGAATCGATTAGGGGGATCGACGTTCTCTTGATCAGGTCGCGGCGTGTGCTTCATATTTGGCGCAAGGAAGGCAAACAAAATCACAGTGCAGTTTTTGAAGCGTCTTTATTTTAAAGTTTGATATACTGAGAATCGTTTAATTGTGTGGTGTTATTTCGCGTGTTTAAGCGACGGCGAGCACGTAAGAGAAGTGAAACGGAAACACGGCTGCACGTGGTCTGAATGTTATTGCGTTTTCGGTAGTTGCAGGTGACCGAAACTCCGTAACTAATGTGAAGGCTGCATTTGTATTCTCTTGTGTAATAGATTTAGAGAAATCCCGTGCTTCGGCATTCCCCCTTTAATTTGTATTTGCTAGAGCTGTAAATTTTCCCGGCATCAGTTGTTTTGCTTTTGAACTCTACAACGTTATCAATACTTGTTTCCTTTTTTTATACTTCTTTTTCTCCTTTCAGTCTTTGTATACCAAAGGCTACTCGTATTGAACTTTGAATTGTTCCACATTCTTCTGTCCGAAATGATTAAATTTAAGAATTGCATTTTGTCCCTCTGGATTGGTAGAGGTTTAATAAAATAGCAAACATGTTTCGCGTTTCCCGACTGTCTCACGGTTGCGAAACCCAGGTATGAAATAGTACTGGCCGAAAAAACTTTGGAGCAGACAAAGAGGAAAAGAGGCCTGAGAGAGAGAGGACCGGACCCGCAGCGACACGAAACCTGTTTGACCAACCTGAACCACAAAGAGACGGCACTCGGAGTAAAGGTAGGATCGTAAATCGACGCCAGCGGACAGGTTTAATAGTTACGAGAATGAAGTGTTAGCGCTTCATATTGCAGCATTTTCAGAGGTAACGAAAAGTTACAGAGATTCATGTATTGTCTCATTCTGCTACACCAACAACATGGAGGCAGGGTTGGAACTTTCAGGGCAGAAATAGAAATAGGCTTTCATCATGTAAAGAACCACAGACACATGGAATAAAGGATCAGGTAAAGTGGTGGGGGGTAGAACTTTAGGTACCTTTTAGATCTCCAGTGGGCATTCTAGATGAGTAGAGTAGGCAGGTTTGTTGGGCTGAATGGCCTGTTATATTTTTTTTCTAATGGGCATGGTTTCAGATTTAACTTTTTCTTAGTGATTCACTTGTAAAAATAATCAAAGTGCATAACTGGGTCATGTCTTGAGTTGGGGAGAAAAAAAGATCAAAGAGTTGTGAACAGAACAAAGCTAAAACTCTACTCCAAAAACAGCGCCACATTTAATACTGTTGTTTTGTAACTTTCATACTCCTATTTTGGAGTCACAGGTGCCTGGGGCCTGTCCCTCAGTCATTGGGCACAAGGTAAGTACCAACTCTGAAGAACGCAACAGGCCATTGCTGGACCTGCACACTCCCACCAAACCTGTGTGATTTAAGCAAGCTCTATGTCTTTGAGACCCAGAAGTACACATTGAAGGCTCAACAGCAGAAATGTTAGGATTGTAATAGCACTTTTCACCACTAAATTCAATTTTTTCCCATTTCATTCTTCCTAGCCATGGAAAGTCTATCCATTTTTTTTTTTTTTTGTTTGTTTTTTGAACCTGCTTGCTGGTCGCCAACTCCGGTCCTGTTTGACCACCATGGCAGCAGGTTTTCATTCTAACCCTTTTATTTAATGAGTGCCCTGTTTGTGCTGCTAATTTAACTTCTTGTGAATTCATTTTAATTGAATTGCTTTTTAAAAGTTTGTTCCTCTGATTTGCTTCATTTCTTTCCTCAAATGGCACCCAAACAGTAATGAAATGTGAAGTGAGGGAGCCAACAGAAGACCACCAAATTCAGGGCCTCAAACTCCAACGAGGTGCCAATTCTTGTTGTTAATTAAACCCGCTCTTTAATTTTGTGGCTTTGTTGCTGTGCTCACGGTGCATTAGCAGCCATTTCTGAAATTTATTGATTTTTCTCATTCTAAGAGCAGCTCTGTTAAAATGTTTTGGGGACCTAAGCAGATCGATATTCCTGAGACCTTCACCTTTCTTTATTTTCAGATATTGTATGATGGGACAACAGTTGTTTTGGCTCATTTTGTATCTCATTATTGTTTGGCTGCTAATTAAGGATAAAGAAACAATTATGGGGACTGAGTCTTCAAGAACAAGTCAATTAAAATTGGTTCAAAAGAAGTAGCAGCAAAAATGGGTCACTCGTTAAGAAAATGGTGAGAATGAAAACCTGCAGCCACTGGGAACCCCCGGGACTGGAGTTGGTGAGCCCTGCTCTAGATATACACGACTGTCTTGGCCAGGTTATTGCAGGACCCTGACATTTTCATTAGGCCTTTAGCAGGAGCCATTCCTGGATATCACAGGATCCATTTATACACACACACACACACACACACACACACACAGAGCCAGTATACAGTCATCAGTTGACCTGATCAGGAGAAAAAAATAACAAAGCCTGGGCTTGATTACAGGGTTCTAGATTTCCAAAGTTTCTATGCTAGCCGTTGCTCGACCATACTGTTACCTCTGATGGTTTGTATGGACGGGTACTCTCCACGCCAAATATATACATTTTGTTTTTTCTCCTATTTAATGTTTCATAACATACACAAGTAGTTTTCGTCCTTGTAATGTGAGGAGTCTAGCCATGCTAAAAATAAAAGGAAACCCTTCTAAAAAAATGTGTCCCCCTGTAGGTGGCCTGTGAATCTTGGCAGAAAGAAAAAAAAAATATATAAGGTGCCTTTGGGTCAGTTTTAAATGTAGATAAGCCTTTAACCCTGCTACCTCTTTTCAGTTCTTTGTTATAAAATGTCTTGCCATTGTCGGTTGTTTTGCAAAAAAAAAAAAAAAAAAATAACTAAACTTTTTAACTTCCAATTTAAACCGCAAGCAAAAACATCATTTATAAAATGAATGTCCTCTTTTGGGCTTGAAATACACCAGACATTTTGTGTTTTTATTTATTTTCTTATTTTTGTACAGTGAAGTATCGGAAAATAGAAGTAAAATATAATGGGAGGAGTAGGTTGTCTGGAAAGTTGGTTATCACAAGGTCATGTCTCATATGACTATTTTTTTTTTAAAGTATTAATAGTATGTGTGTACGTGTAGAAGTCCATGCCCAGTGTTTTGAATTTTGGCATAATAACCATCTGTGTAGTTTGACCAGTCTCCTCATGTTTGTAAGTTATCTCTGGGTCCTTCAGTTCCCTTCCACACTAAAAAGATGTTAATTTTGGGTTAAATTTATATGGGACCGAATACGTGTGAATATTCTTTTGATGGCTTGACTTCTGTTTAAATGTTGCGTCCTTTCTCACACGCTGCCAGAATGTGTTTCATCTCATTACTCTGTAATCTGGTTGGGAGTAGGGAGGCAGACATTCATCTTGTTATATTTCTACTTTTGCTTAGTTTTCAGTTTCCCATCAAGTTTTTTTTGCTTATGTTTGGATTACATGCTGATGTTGCTTCATATTTTTTTTTTTTTCCTTTATCTGTTTCATTTAACTGATTACATAAGCAGAAATTCAATGCAGCTGCATTGTTGAAAATTAATGACTGACCAAAGAGATCCAAGCATTTGACTGCCTGTGCTGTATTGATGATCAGCAGAAGCAAACCACAGCAATACACTGGGCCGGTCTGCCATCTTGTGTAATTTTTATGGAAACATGCCTCCTGTCACTTCACAGCTCCTCAGTAAGAAATGTTGAGAGAAACTACGTGAATAGAAATCCATTCTTTCATTTCTGAACACTTTTGTTCAGTACAGAATTTGTGGGGGGTGATGATGCACATCCCAGAAATATGAGACACCAGTCAGGAGCGAAACCTGATTCCAGCCACACACACACACTTTCATACTTTTTGATCCTACTTCCTTCTCTTCAGGGTTACTGAGAGCTGCAGCCTGTTACGGTTACGTAGGGTGCAATAAGTCTGGACGGTAAAGACATTTTGTTCCAAGGCGCGCACACTCGCCCAGTTTCATATCTGTACATTTTAGTCGCCAGTCAGCCTGGCTTGAATGTCTTTGTGATATGACGGGACATCAGAGTCTCCAATTAGAACGTCAAGGCAGTATATTTAATATATCTGGCTGATGCCTTTATTCAAGGCATCTTACATTTACATTGCAGCACTTTGCAGGTTTATTTTACGGTTGGTACCTGAGGTGATTATTGCAGTAGAAGTACAGGAAGAAATGAAATAACATCTATATAATATAGTAGCTGTAAAACGCCCAGGCTCCTATGAAACCATGGATTCTGGTACTTCAATAAGTCGCATCGGTTTTGCATTAGCGGCTAAGTGAGCTTCTCTTTCCTTGACGGTTTCACTTTTTGAGCTTCATTCTGTAGGGACAGATAGACACACGCACACACTTCCACACATAGACGTATGTATTTGTAGATTTATTTTATTTATTTATAGCGGTTAATAATGTGTGTTGCCCTGTAAAATATTTATTTATTTTTTTTTAATACAAAAATCTATTCATGGAGTATATATCTGTAGCTTTTCTTATCAGTCAAACTTTGTGTGCAAGTATAAGAAGAATGAAAAGTCAGTTGGAAATTTAACATTGAAATCTTTAAGCTCCTATATTAGTGTGCACAGAAAAATGTAAGTATCTTTGCAGAACTGGTGGAAAACTAACAATCTGCTATTTGCAAACGTGTGATTGCTTTAGCTTTGACTCAAGCAGGAGATGTGGAAATATACAGTGAGAAATAAAGTGCTGCTTAAGATGTGACATTGAGTAACAATAAACAGAATTAATGGCTGCTCAGTATACTGAACACTAGTGCTCCTTGGGGAGCTGCTGTGCTAATATGTGCATCGTTTTATTTTCTGTTGCTCACACGCTGTGCAAGTGGATGCTGGTATGCAGCCAACATTGCCATTTAATGCTAGTGCTTTAAATCCCACAAGTCTCCCCTCATTTTGACGGAGAGATCAGGCTGTCGCGGTTACTTGGAGTAGCGATTCATTCATGTTTTTGGAGCAGTCAAGGTGCTAACCAAGTGGTTGTCAGATTAGAGCTGTTTGTTACTGAAGTGGGCTATTTGTCAAATTAGATAGATACTTTATTAATCCCAAGGGGAAATTCACAATTACAGCCCCAAAAGCAAAATAAAGCTGAATGAATGGATACAATCGAAGTCTTGCGACTATATCTTGTTTGCTTTAGTGTAACATGGGTGCTATAACTGCGGCCTTAAGTGGACAGGGCCAGCCAGTGCAGTGAACAAAATTAAAAGCCTCCAGTACAGCATTTTTATCATTTAGAAAAGTAAAAAGCCAACTGAATTATTAATTTTTGTAATAATAATTTAAATTTTATTTTTTTTTTTGTATTTTTTCCCCACTTTTTCTACTCTTTGCTATTTACATTGCTTCTTTGTGTTGTGTGCCTGGAAACTTCCGGAGTGTAATAAAAGCTGAGATTTATGTTTAGTCAAGCCAAGCTGTTTAAGCAGACATGTGGATTTGAAGAAGCATTAATTCCATGCTTTGTCCTCCCATAGTCTGTTCTCTCCACACGTCTAGACGGAAGTCATTCATTTATGTGACATTTTAAAGTTTTCCACTTCAGTTCCCATCACGGCAGGCCTGCTTCTAAGTTTAAATTCGGCCATTATTCATTTTTCCCCATGCAGTCACCCTGTACACGAGAAAGGATAGGAAAATGGGCAGTCTTATTATGGAGCTCAAAAAGTTTGTTGACCGCTCAAGGAAAGTTTGTGTAGAATCAATAGATCTTGTATGTAGCACCTCGAACTGTCTGCTTTGGGACGGGATACCCGAAAAAATGGTATCCTATATAAAAGCAGTCGGGATTGTCCTTCCGTCCCGTGAGTGCTACGCAGGTGCGGAGTTTCACACACGCCCCGTCCATTTTGCAATGCACGATGGGATTTGTAGTTTTGTTTTTCCAGGTAAAAGATGATTTTCTACTCCAGACTGTGCGATATCTTCTTCTTCTTTCTCACTATATAAAAGCGGTCAGGATTGTCCTTCCGTCCCGTGAGTGGAAAGCGTAGCGGTATTCCGCTTATCACAGACTTACTACTTGCAGCTTGCGGTACGAAGCGACATGATGTGAGCAGAGTTCTGGTATATAAAATCAAACGTCTGTCTGTCTGTCTGTTTTTCATGAGAGAACTAGTTAATGGATTTAGATCGGGCTTTTTTCTAGAATTTTCTTGAACATTAAAGCTGATTTTGCGACTCCTCTCATCATGCTAAGAATCAGAGTTCGCTTGCAGGAGTGATATATTGGTGCTAATCCGAGACACAGGCTGCGGGCCAAGGGGACGGGGAGAATGACATCAGGAGTGGGGAGTCGGGCTACCTCTGTATTTTCTTCCACTACTTCAGTCACACAAGGTACCCCTCAAGGGTCAGTTCTCGGTTCAATCCCCTTTAACATCTCTCTGCTCCCGTTAGGTGAGATTATGCGTCGGTATGGTCTGACCTTCCACTGATATGCCCATGACACACAACTTTATAGAAGTGTTGTTGCAACTGCAACATCTTCACCTGGTATTTTTTTTAATGGTGGATTAGGTTAACTAAACCAGGAAGCAAAGCAAGCAGAATTTATTTTTTTTCAATTAAGGGAAGCCATTTTAAATCAAAGGAATTTCCATCCATTATCCAACCCGCTATATCCCAACTACAGGGTCACGGGGGGTCTGCTGGAGCCAATCCCAGCCAACACAGGGTGCAAGGCAGGAAACAAACCCCAGGCAGGGTGCACACACACACACACCAACCACACACCAGGGACAATTTTGAATCGCCAATGCACCTAACCTGCATGTCTTTGGACTGTGGGAGGAAACCCGCGCAGACACGGGGAGAACATGCAAACTCCACGATTGGGAGGACCCGGGAAGCAAACCCAGGTCCCCTTACTGCGAGTCAGCAGCGCTACCCACTTTCCAGAAAGTTCCTTTCAGTTTGTGAGTGACGAGACAAACAGGTTTGTGATAAAGGATATGAATTTACACACCATAGGGGCTTCATGGAACATAAAACAGGGTGCCATTTGTCATAATTAAAGTATTTTATGTTGATTTACCTGGGAAGTGAACCCAGGTCCCCTAACTGCTAGGCAGCACCGCTACCCACTGCGCCACCGTGCTGCCCTCAAAGGAGTTTGATTAAGAATTTAGATTTCGGCACAGCACTGGCTACAATAACTGATGTCAATTTAATTAAAGGTTAAAAAAATCATCTTGTGAAAAAGACGAATATCACCCTACACGGGAAAATGATCTGATACATTCAATGTTGAAATACATGCAACTGAGAAGTTGATATATCTGGAATCATTACATCAAACATATTACTTTTAGCTTTAACGAGAGAATTAAAAGCTAAAAAGGTGACAATTAGGTCCAATTAAACAGTGACAGGCAATGAGGGTCAAATTCTCACAGTTTAATGAGTGTAACCAAGCATCTAGAAAGTTGGTGATCAATCCAGCATTGTTTCTATTAGTATTATAAAAATTCACAATCTTAAAAGAAAGGTGAGCTGAAAGACACACTGCAATGTGGTCAATAGCAAGAGCATTAACAGGACAGCAACCTGAAACACAGAGGTGACCTAAAACAATTCCAGCACATCTTTGTCTCTGAGACTGAAAATGACAACTGTGAAGTTCTGAATAACCATAAGACACCTCTATCATCATCACCATCATCATCTTTATGGGGCTGTGTATGTTTAAAAAAAATACCACATGATGTCCCAGCCAATCAGAGGAGCTGTGAGGGCGGTGACCACCCCTTTAAAGGGGCTGCAGGTGTCCTGCCCAGAAGTGTTGGCTAACTGACTTCAAGGTGAACACACTGGAGGTTCCTAACATACACAGATTTTTTATTTCTTATTATGCTGTTTAAAATTATTTCAATTAAAATTTGCTTTTTGACTGAAGGTTTATATGTTCTCTGCATGTATTGAGTGTTTTTTCTTTTACTTAGTCTTGTACTAAGATTTCACTTTCATTATTCCTAATTATTAATGTCCAACTTTTTGCTCAATTCACTCAGTTTTTATATATTTATATACACACATATATATATATATATATATATATTACATTTGACAATGTCTGTGCATTGATATCTTTACTGATTACATTTCAGCAAACAGATGTCATATACTGGATATGATATAAGCAGGTATATAAATTTGCCCTGCCATGTACTCAGTTTTGCCAGAATTGACCCCAACCTCCTAGGACTCTAAAATAAAATTTTGTGGGTCTGAATACATCGAATGCCCTAATGGTCGCTCATCTTGGATTTTCAGAAATATAAATTTATTACATTCCAGTACCTTTATTGCTACTGTCCACATTTATGATTGTAGTATTTCATATATGAGGATGCCATTGTATGCAAAAGACAGCGTAGCAATTGTGTTCAGCTTTTCTTTTTGTATTTTATGTACCATCCTTTACTTTTCCTGTGTGTTTAAATTTACGGTTATAGTCGTTTGTACACGTATGTTGATTAATTTAATTTGAAAGGATCTATTTCCGACATAGTGTGCTAACTTTTGTATATCCCATCTGTGCCAGGGTACGACGAGTGGTACGTTCTGATATCACTCTTTTAGCTCCACTGTTGTACTCGGCTGTTAACTGGCGGATTGTAGCCTCCCTGTTACTTTGAACAAGTTGCGTCAGCCTCTCTTTGCCCGTTTTATCCACAGTCTGCTTCCGACCACAAGTCCACCGTTGACTGGATGTTTTTTGAGTGGCAGCCCATTCTCGATACACTCGTGACACTGTTGTACGTGAAAACCCCAAAAGGTTTGAGGTTTCTGATACACTCATGCCAGCACATCTGGCACCCACTACCATACCACGTTCAAAGGCACTTAAGTCTTTCGTCTTGCCCATTCTTCCCCTGAATTGCACATGTGCACAGTATGCCAGTCCCTGGCAACCTGCGTCTTAAAACGGCATTGTCTAAGCATGCGAGGCTGTCAGTAACTTAACATCAATAATTTGTGAAGGGCAGATGGACTCAAAACAGCGGCCTTTCAGTGTAAAGGGGCATCCATTGACCACTCCTATCAGATAAAAAATAAAAAAATAAAAATAGTTGTTAGTCTTGACCAACACATTTTGTGTTCCTTAAAACATGTAACATGCAGATTCTTACTAGTTTATTGGATGTTTCGCTTTAGTCTTTTTCAAGGCTGTGTCATTTCTGGTTCATTTATCTGAAGACAGAACTCAGTCCCAAGTACAGATGGCCTTTACATGTATTTTCTTTATCCTGTTAAAAAAAAGAAGAAACAACTTTGGAAATTATATATATTTCTTCATGCTTAAAATGATATTTAGTCATAAGCTCAAAATGGCATGCTACTAAATGAAAAACTGTATTAGACAGAGCATTACCAAAAAATCTACAGTGGTGCTTGAAAGTTTGTGAACCCTTTAGAATTTTCTATATTTCTGTATAAATATGACCTAAAACATCATCAGATTTTCACTCAAGTCCTAAAAGTAGATAAAGAGAAACCAGTTAAACAAATGAGACAAAAATATTATACTTGGTCATTTATTTATTAAGGAAAATGATCGAATATTACATATTTATGAGTGGCAAAAGTATGTGAACCTTTGCTTTCAGTATCTGCTGTGACCCCCCTTTGCACTTTTCCAGTAACTTTTGATCATTCCTGCACACCAGCTTGGAGGAATTTTCACCCATTCCTCCATACAGAACAGCTTCAACTCTGGGATGTCGGTGGGTTTCCTCACATTGACTGCTCGCTTCAGGTCCTTCCACAACATTTCGACTGGATTAAGGTCAGGACTTTGACTTGGCCATTCCAGAACATTCACTTTATTCTTCTTTAGCCATTCTTTGGTAGAACGACTTGTGTGCTTAGGGTCGTTGTCTTGCTGCATGACCCACCTTCTCTTGAGATTCAGTTCATGGTCAGATGTCCTGACATTTTCCTTTACAATTCTCTGATATGATTCAGAATTCATTGTTCCATCAATGAAGGCAAGCCGTCCTGGCCCAGATGCAGCACAACAGGCCCAAACCATGATACTACCACCAGCATGTTTCACAGATGGGATGAGGTTCTTACGCTGGAATGCAGTGTTTTCCTTTCTCCAAACATAACGCTTTCCATTTAAACCAAAAAGTTCTATTTTGGTCTCATCCGTCCACAAAACATTCTTCCAATAGCCTTCTGGTTTGTCCACGTGATCTTTAGCAAACTGCAGATGAGAAGCAATGTGTTTTTTGGAGAGCAGTGGCTTTCTCCTTGCAACCCTGCCATGCACACCATTGTTGTTGAGTGTTCTCCTGATGGTGGACTCATGAACATGAACATTAGCCAATGTGAGAGAGGCCTTCAGTTGCTTATAGTTACCCTGGGGTCCTTTGTGACCTCACCGACTATTACACGTGTGCCTTGCTCTTGGAGTGATCTTTGTTGGTCGACCACTCCTGGGGAGGGAAACAAAGGTCTTGAATTTTCTCCATTTGTACATAGTCTGTCTGACGGTGGATTGGTGGAGTCCAAACTCTTTAGAGATGGTTTTGTAACCTTTTCCAGCCTGATGAGCATCAACAACTCTTTTTGTGAGGTCCTCAGAAATCTCCTTTGTTGGTGCCATGATACACTTCCACAAACATGTGTTGTGAAGAGCAGACTTTGATAGATCCTGTTCTTTAAATGACACAGGGTGCCCACTCACACCTGATTGGAATCCCATTGAACCGAATTTCACCTTCAAACTAACTGATCATCCGTGAGGTTCACATACTTTTGCCACTCACAAATATGTAATATTCGATCATTTTCCTTAATAAATAAATGACCAAGTATAATATTTTTGTCTCATTTGTTTAACTGGTTTCTCTTTATCTACTTTTAGGACTTGAGTTAAAATCTGATGATGTTTTAGGTCATATTTATACAGAAATATAGAAAATTCTAAACGGTTCACAAACTTTCAAGCACCACTGTATTCAATGTATTTTAAAAATGCAATAAACAAAACACTTTCAAATGGACTTTTATTATAAATTTAAACCTCTGTGTCTGCTTGTCTGTTTGCTCTTTACTCACGTTGATGTGTTACAAACAAATGTCATGAAACTTTTCAGAATTCATCCTCCCATCAAACAGGTAAGTCAACGACTACTTTTTGCTTGAAAAACTTTTATCAGTCCTACGGCCACAATAGGCCCGCCTACATACAGAAATTGACCAATAAGACTGCAGTGTTTGATAGCATCAACAAACTACTGGGCAGAGCACTGTGAGCAAGCACAAAGCCTACCTCAGGGGTTTCTGGGAGTGCCAAGCTTGTGTTTTTCACTCCTTTTGTCTCACAATCTGATTGGTTTGGCCGATTACCACTTGGAAGCCAGCCACAAACAAAAAGAAGAAAAACTTTCTACACTTTCAGGGAAAGAAGACATAAAAACATTTAGAGGTGGGCAGTTTGAATTTGAGGTCCACTAATGGAGAAATCATATTGGCTAATTAAACAAATCCAAACTAATGCACAGATGATATTCGAAACTTTCATCAAACCTACTTTATTAATGTGGAAATGTACTTTACCAGGCTTAATTTCAAATCCACTCCTCAAGGCCATTTAGAAAGTGTTAGCCAGTGCCAATGAAACAGGGCTAGAAACAAGCATTTAACATTCAGTGTAGACGTCACAAGATTTACGCTTTACTAACACGTTTCTGATTGCGAGTTCTGCAGTACATTTCTAGGGAATGTTTACAAGATAAAAAAGGCACTTTTCTTTTCTTCAGGGTTATACCTAACCTGTCTTACTTAGAGCATGAAGATTAACAAATGCCACCAAAATGAAGAGCCAGTCTGAGAAGAAACCCATCGGCCACAAACAGAACAGCAGCCTCCCAAGCAGCAGTCTCAAAACTCTTCTGCCTCATGTTGCGAAATCAAAAAGGCTGTTACAAAGGAAATGCTTTCATTCCATAGTTACCCATCATTCCTACCGATGTGCCTTTTCAATTAAAATGAGTGAATAGGATTGTCAAGCTTGTTCTAATATCTAAAATTTACAAATCTGCCTTGCCTTTCCAGTGGCCATCAGCAATGTTGGCTCTTGTTGTTAACCTTTCTTTCCCCACATCAACTTTATGTAGCATGTTCAAGAGCTTAAACTGGAAAAAGATGAATATGTCTTTATCCCAGTTCAAAAAACTAACAGCGTTGTGTATCGTTTTAATACATACTGTTTCTTCAATGCAACTCTTCATTTTTATTTTTCTGTCAGGAATGTAATGTAAAATTTCCCAAGCAATGCTGGGTACCTCTGCTAGTAACAAATACTGTATACAGGGTGGGCCATTTATATGGATACACCTTAATAAAATGGGAATGGTTGGTGATATTAACTTCCTGTTTGTGGCACATTAGTATATCTGAGGGGGGAAACTTTTCAAGATGGGTGGTGACCATGGTGGCCATTT
>JANRMT010062830.1:123844-169752 GCA_026402145.1 Polypterus bichir lapradei
CAACATTTTTGAATTCTTTACGATGTTTTGTCTGCCTGGGGGGTTGCCAACCGAGATCCTGAGTTGTTTTCATTGTGTCGTGGGTGCAGCAATCCGCGGTACCAGTGCATGCTCCCCAACTTGACTTGAATTGACTTGACTTGTTCTACTTTGTCATCTACTCTTTGTCCTTTATTTCCGGCCACAGGCATGGTTACATCTGTTTCTCTCTTTTTTTTTTTTTTATAATAGAGAGATTCCTACTGTCTTGTTAATGTGTTTTGTTGAATTTTAAAGTGTATGAAAGGTGCTACATAAATAAAAATTATTATTATTATCATTACATCCCAAATCTGAGACAGGGGAAAGTCCACTGTCTCTGGCCACCAACTGACAGAGTAAATCAGGTGTGGACCCTGTTGTCACCGCTGAAGCTCCTGAAAGGGTTCACCAGGCCCTCGAGTGGCACTGCTGCGTATACAACTGCCTTAAGGCCATCTTGCAGCGCCTATGTCATGCCTTTAAAGACCGGCACTGTCCTGGGGAGTGATCCCGCAGTGACACCCATTGACCCTGATGTCCAGGCTGATTTGCCCATCCCATGTCTACCTCTCTCATCACCTAACAGAGCATACTGGCACAAGAATGGCTGGCATCACATCATGAAGGTAGATGCTACACATTTGTAGTAATTGAAGTGGTTCCTCAGTGTCCAAGTAAAATGCTTCGAGTAGTTCAGAACAAGGCTACGTAAATTCAGATTATTATTATTCCTGTTATCACATCCTCATACCGAATACCACAGTAGACTAAAACACAGGTCACCTCAGGATGGCACCTCTCTAACCCACCAATCAAATACCAATCTGGAGTTTGATATGGTGCACTAAATGGAACTGCATCTCACCACTGCACGTTAAGGCGACTCCAATCTTTAACTCAATGAAGGCCATCTTGGCGCCTGTGCTGACTGTCACATGGCTCACGAAGGTGGACTTTGTCCCGTTTTGTGGCAGCTCGCTTACTTGGATGTGGGAGTGCCCACTTAATGAGACAAGAACGGTCAATGGGGTCACAGGGCAGAGAGACCGGAGAAAGAACAAGCGCAGTTTAATACAAAGTCTTCTCGCTGCTCACTTTATCCAAAGGCACTTTTGGGGTTCCTGCAGTTCCTCAGGATTTGCAATTCTATTATTTCCCTGGACCAAGGCTAAATGAATCAAATGACCTTCTCATGGTTTACACAGTGAGCCATTAGTGAGAGTTGTGACTTTATATAGTGCCTTTCCAAATGAAACATCGCCCCAAGATGCTTTAAGGCAGCGTTTCTCAACCTTTAAGTATTTGCAACCCGAGTTTTCATAACAGTTTTAATTGCGTCCCCCCTAACATTTTTTTGAAAGGAGCCCACTAATACCAGTTTGTTCTTTTTTAATTCATGACATATCATAGATGCATATTTTATTATACCTACTTAAGTTTTATCGACATTTATCTACCTCTATATTTTTCTAGTATCAGATTGTAGTTTAAGTTAATTTGTTTTGGTTTAAATAGATGTATTTTTCATATTTTTGATTCTTGTTTTCTTTTTTTTCACATCTTTGCGCCGCCCCACAGTTTGAGAACCACTGCTTTAAGGTTACATTACTATCGTTTTCACATTTCTTCAACTGGAACTCTTTAAAGTTAAATGACACAAGCAGTCCTCCCAACCCTGCCAGCCAAGAACAGAAAGCAGAGAATACAACGGGCACAGGCTCACCAAAACTGGGCAGCTGAAGACTAAATAAACGTAGCCAGCTTGGATGAATCTCAGATTTCTGCTGAGGCACCCAGATGGTGAGGTCAGAACAGCATGAATCTGCACCCAGCCTGTCATGTCAGCAACAGTCCAGGCTGATGGTGGTGATGGAATGGTACGGTGAAGGTTTTCTTGGCACACTTTTAATACCAGTCAATCATTGTTTGAATGCCATGGCCTGTCAGAGTACTGTTACTGAGCATTTGCAGCCACAATTTACTCAGCTTCTATTGGCTACGTCCGGCATGACAATGCACCACGCCACAAAGCCAAACTCGTCTCAAACTGGTTTCCTAAGTTCATTGTTCTCCAGTGTCTTCCCCAGTCACCAGTTCTGCATCCAGTGGAACGCCTTTGGGATGGGGTGGAACTGGAGATTCGCAGAATCTACAGAAACTATGTGATGCAATCACGGCAACAAGGACCAGAATCTCAAAGGAATCGCGTGGAATCCATGCCACAAAGAACTGAGACGGGCTTGAGAGCAAAAGGAGGTCCTACCCGGGATGGTTATAGTAGTCCTAGGAATGTACTCAATGAGTTTGTTTTATCTTTGAGTTTACCGATCTGTACCGATGGTGCTCACAGTCGCCTTTCCAGTCACTTTAAATCGAATGATTTATTTATTTAATTAACATAAATTGTAATACAAGAGGGCAGGCGCAGTGGTAGCGCTGCCGCCTCGCAGTAAAGAGACCTGGGTTCGCTTCCCAGGTCCTCCCTGCGAGGACTTTGCATGTTCTCCCCAAAGACATGCAGGTTAGGTGCATTGGCGATCCTAAATTGTCCCTAGTGTGTGTGCTGCGCCATCACCATCTAATCAAAGCACCGTGATGTTCCTACATTGATGGATTAAAGGCCAGAAGTCCACATGACCATCATCATCAAGTCCTTCAATGAGAACTGTAATAAAAATGTTAAGTGAAGATTTACATTTTAACCGTTTATATTTACGGATGAAGTATTTACCGAATAACAATAAAAAGTAAAAATACTTCAAGTAAAGTCTTGAACGCAATACTCCGTACTGTGAATCCCGATTTGCCAAGAGCGGTTTTTCTTTCGTCCCGCCCACCGCACACTCACCGCTTATTCCGGTCACGTGCTATAGTTTGGCTCGTTGACCCTGGTGACGGGCGTTCGTTGCTTGGTTACGGCGACTCCAATACTTGCGCTGCACAGACAGAAACACTCGGTGGGTCGGGACGGCCACGAGTTTGTAAAGAAAATAAAAAGTAAATCAAGCGGGAAACAAAAGCCAGCCCCCGAGAGAGCGGGTGAACTCGAACTTTCCTCGGCTCGGAGTCTCCATCTGTAAACTGTCGCGTCTCGTTGGACATGCCGATGACCCTGCGAGCTGACGGGCTTCAGCCCCCTCTTCATGAGCAAATAGCAGAGCTGCAGCGAAAAATCCAACTTCTGGGTAAAATGTCGGCGCTGATCATTCTTCTGCTTCGGCCGATTGTCTCTTGTTTCTTTCTTTTTTTCCGTTTGTGTTATCCACCCTTGTATTTTATAATTCGTGGTATTCCATTAAGAATAGGCAAGTGCCGAAGCTTATCCTGACAGCCTTCGACACGAGAAACAGCTTGGCACAGGGTGCCAGTGCGTCTCTGGGCACACTTAGAACGACGCTCACTCTTATTGGGCTATGCGGCAAAAAATGGTCCAGATCGTAGAAGGCCTCGCACTGATATCTTTAGAGATTAAACGACCAAATCAGTCAAACAACATGAATTTCTTTGTAATTTGGTTTGCGGCACGTTGCTTTGAAAGGCGCTATAGTAACGAAACGACTTGCGATTGCCTCTTAATTATAATTATTTTCCAGTTGGCATCTTCATTCCAGTTGTTACTGTCTGTGAAGTTTGCAGGTTCCCCCCTTGCTTGGGTGGCTTTTTTTAAATGTGTGTACTCTGCTTTAGCCCCCCATCCAAAAAAACATGCATGCTGGTATAAGTGAGTGTGGCTGTGTGCCCTGGCATCTTATTCAGGATTGGTTCCTGCCTTGTGCCCAGTGCTACCAGGATATTCCTCATGTGCAACTGTACATTTAAGTGGGTTTAGAAAAAGATGAATGAATGGCATCTGCGCCCAGGGCAAAACACAAGATTAGATGAAAGTGGCACAAAATCAAAGATTTGATTAGCAACTAAAATGGCTCAGTGAGATGGAGTGTGTGTGTGTGTGTGTGTATTCTGGGATGAATGGCCATTCATCCAGAGTTTTGAAAGTGTAAGTTATTTTGCTAAAATGGTGATGATTTCATAATGTTTTATTTTCTTTTAATGGTATTACTCTTTTCCGGAAAATCCTTGGGTACCATTGGTTTGACTTTGTGTTGCTCATGGAGTCCCAAATGAGGCACATGACCTGAATTGTGAGGGAGCATCAGTTATGGCCCTACGACCATGTGGCGTGATTACCCGAGGGTGATCCGGCTCATTGTTGAGGACCCAAGTGGCTGGACCAGGCCAAGGGGTTGCCCATGTAAAACCTGGCTGCGGCAGATAGAGGGTCATTTCCGGAGGGTGGGATTGGACCGCGTTTCTGCCCTGGGGGGTTGCAAACCGGGATCCTGAGTTATTTTGTTGTGTAGTGGGTGCGACGATGCGCTGTGCCAGTGCAGGCTCCCCAACTTGACTTAACTTGTATTACTCTTTTGGGGCACTGGTGCAGCAGTGAGTAGCACGGTCATCCCATTGTGTTTTCACTCCAGTTTGTTTCTTAGCTGGGAATGTTTTCTATGTGGAGTTTGTATCTTCTTGACATGCTTTTGGGATGCCAGTTTCCTCTAACAAAGATCACAGGCTCGATTAGGAACTTTAAAGTTAGCTTGGTGTATGGGAGTTTGGATTTGTATTTACAGCGCCAGCGTACTTTAGAACAACATTAGAAATGTTGTGACGAGAAAATGGGCTACTCAGCCTAATTAGCTTGTCCACCTTATTCACCTCGATTGTCCAAGTCAAGATTTGAAGATCCCACAGTCAACCAGTACCCAGTTAGGTCACTCATATTAAGAGCAAGCATCCCAGGTTGGCACTTCAGTGATGGCCAAAATAAAACCTGGCATACCTGACTGCAGCACAGCCATGAGCGTAATGAGGGTGATATTCTGGTTTCTCCGTGAAATGCAGCAGAAAGCTGAAACACGTGGCTGTTTTTAGATTCAGGGGCTAAGCGAATCAGGGTAGCACAGCAGGTAGTGATTTGACCCTGCATGTCTTCTGAATGAACTTTGCATGTTCTCCCCTCCAGTTCAAAGATGTCATTTTACATTGACTGCTGGGTGCTCCTGGTGTGGATGTGATGGATACGCATCCTCTCCTCCTCGGTTTATTCCTGCCTAATATCAGATGCTGTTGGCCGAGGCTCCACCTCCTCATGAACCTGAACTAGAAAATCAGGAAAAAATGATTCAAATCGGTTCAGAAAATGAGTGGATGGATATGTGAAATAAAACTGAAGTCAGCTGCTTTAAGAAAAGAGTTGAGCTATAGGCCGGCTTAATTAATTACAGAGATTTCATTTCCTTGCTTAAATTGCAGAGGGAGACAAGAAGGCGTACTATGAGAGCTCTCAGCTGACCATCAAGAAGAACAAGGACTGCATCCAACGGCTCAGAGAAGAGAACAAAAGGCTGCACAAGCAGTTGGCTGAAACACTGGCGGTAAGGACTACGTCATTCTTCAGTTTTATTCTTATTGGCTAAGCTGCCCTTCTTGCATTTAACACCTTTCATCATAAACATCATTGGAAAGCATGGCAGGACAGTCCGTTACTGGAGTGTCAGTAGTCCTTGAGGATTTTGGCTGCTTTGGCCGTACACCATACAATGCCATATGATTACCTAAGCTCTCTTAATCCCAAACAGAGTCATGGGGGGCTGGAGGCTATTCCAGCAAGCATAGGACACAAGGCAGAAGTAATCCCTTGGGCAGGGTGCCAGTCAATCACAGGGTGAACACACAAACCACACACACTTGGGCCAATTTAGCATCACCAGTCCACCTAACCTGCATGTCTTTGAACTGATGGAGGAGTCCCACACAGACGCGGGAAGAACATGCAAACTCCAGTCCACGTAGGGAGGACCTGAGATGAGGACCCTGGTCTTTTTATTGTGAGGCAGCAGTGCTTGGCCCTACACCAGTACAGGAAGCAAACAGCAGATCTTCTGATGTGCTCTACTGATCGCACCAACCTTAGCATGGCCTTCCAGTCTTGCAGTTGGAAAACCAGGATGTGATGTTCAGTGTCAAGATGTTTCCTACAGCACCATGTGGTCTTTTAAAGACCACTAAATTCCCGGGTCCCAATCGAGGTGGTTCGTTGTGTGGTGGGAGTAGGAACACGCTTATCAGTGCACGCCCCCAACCTTAAATTCCAAGATCCCTACATTTTGCCAGTTGCCTGATATGGTACAGACAATGCCTTGCCCTTTTGATCCCAGCTCGGATATTCTGAGTCCATGTCAGGTGCTCAGAGATATGAAGCCCAAGGCACCTGAAGCTGCTCACCCATAACACTGTAGTCCCATTGATATGTGAAGGACCCCTGAGGCTTCCTGCCGAAATCCACAATCCTTAGTTTTACTGACTTTTAGTTGAAGACAATGCCAGATTCTCCACCACCTCCAGATAGGTGTCTCATTTCTGACAGTGACGAGACGGCCTATCCCAACCGTGGATAGATATCAATAAATATTTTATAGCAAATCTCTTTAGTGTTTGGAGGCAAAGGTAACTCCAAAAATATTAACTATAAAAATCGAGTAAAAAAACTGACAGATTGACTAAAAGATGAAAGAAAGAGAATTTGTACAATACAGGGTTTTAATTGTTTTGTGTATAGAACACAAATTATTTTATTTGGCAACATCTTATTTATAAAATCCTGATCATCAGTCAGTAAAGGTGGAAGAAGGGGTGGGGGTGAGGATCTAAGTAAGGTATTGTGTTTTTAATCATCAGAATAAAGGAAGGTGGAATACTCCCCCCTAAAACTAATGGTATGTTTATCAGAGGGTAAGAGAAAAATGATATTCATCTAACAGATGAAAAACAGACCAAATGATCTCCAGCATTCAAACAGAAAAAACAGAAATTTATATCTAAAAACAATACAATTTCAATTTCACGGGCATGGGACCGCACTGCACTGCACTGCACTGCAGCCACAAAACGGCAGTGATCGCTGTGCTTAAAAAAAAAAAAAGAACAGAAAAACAAAACACATCGTAGACAATGAAAAATTCGAAATATTAGCATTTAAAATGATAACTCCATACGATTTGAAGAGTGGTTGCCCTTTGCAGTTTTTTTTTTCTCACGTACTCACCAGTTTCCAGTTCCGGGACTTTAACGTTTTACTGTTCGGTTTATCGTCTCTTTACTATTATTATTATTATTATTATTATTATTATTATTATTATTATTATTATTACCACACTTATTTTAACTTTACCTGTGTGTTGTCTGGTACAAATCTTGTAATCGATATTTAACCCACTTCCTATTGTCCAAATAACTTGAAATTTTGGACACCTACTCACTTCCGATGACAGCACATGCATCAATAATCAGTTTTACTAATTTATCAATTAATCCATGTTAATTAAGAAATGAAATCTTCATATGAAGAATAGTTCAAGATTTCACCAATAGATGGCGCAAGTAACGGATAGAGATATTGAAGGAAGTGTTAAAATATCGATTACAAAATTATACTAAAATAAACCCAAGACTAAAAAGTTGAAAATAATATATATATATACTTTTTAAAAAACACGATTATATTAAGTTAAAAAGTGTACTAAAAAGTAAAAAATAAGTCTCTCATACATCACTCGTAAAATAAAAGTGTGGGCGCTTTTCATCAATCAACATTCAAAAAACACTTCTTAAAATCTTAGCAAAAGCGCTCACCTTTTATTTTACGAGTGATGTATGAGAGACTTATTTTTTAGTTTTTAGTACAATTTTTAACTTAATATAAGCGTGGTTTTTAAAAAGTATTTTTTATGTATATAATATTCTTTCATAACGGCACAGTTTCCCGACTCCTTTATAGCGGATTCACTGACCTGCCCGTCAGATTCGCTGGACGTGCGCAGTGGAGTCCTCGCTGAACTCCATTACCCAGAATGCACCAAGACACGCAAATCCGCCCGCGTTTCATTATTGCGGTTTTCCCGCCTCTTTCCAATTCCGCCGGTGGCAAGAAGAGTAAGAGCGTCTGTGACGATGAGGATGTTAATAATGATAGCCTGCTTACCAAAAAAAAAGTTCGACAAATGAATAGGAGACGAAGCAGAAGAAAAGGCGGCATTTCAAAATCAAAGTGAGTACAAACACACGAAATCAAAGACTGTTAGTCGGCTGCAACGCCGCCATCAGTTGGCGAGCGCCCGGCCTTTCAGCGCTGTTAGCAAAAAGCCTGGCAGTGTAACTAATGATAAGAGCAGTCTCAGTGTTAATGAACGGACAGAGTCTTGGTGGTCAAAGGAGAAAATGCTATACTTTCATTCACAGAATAAACGGCTAATCGTTAAAGACAAAAAATCCTGGGTGCAATCAATTTTGATGCCATCATAACCCAACGTTGTAGGCAGATATTAATTGGAGTTATTCAAATCTGTGAAGCTAAATTAAAGAAAAAAATCATCTGTGTGCATTAGAAGTACCTCCTAGTATTGGATCTATAGTGGAAATTCAAAGTGTAGTTTGTTTTGATTTAGTGGTGTCAGGCGACATCATGCTTGCCAACATGTGGAGTTCTATGTTTGCTTTTATTTGCATAGTTTAGAAGAACTGCACCCACTTTCATTTTATATTGGGTCCCTTTTGTTTCAGTACAGTATCTGTCCGTTCCTGTTAGTTGTGTGGACCAAGTCAATTATTTAGCTGCTGTCTTTACCTCCTCCAACCCAATGACCTTGGGTACTACCATTTATTTTTCCCACTTCAAATTGCATTAAAAACCCAAATAGTGTGATCAAACATTACGGTATCATGACATTAATAGTCCATCCATTAAAATTTTCATCCATCCTTCTTCTGAACTTGCACGAGGTGGTGCACATTACGCTGATAGTAGCCACCTCACACACACAAAGACTCTCAGATTCATTAATATCAAGCTGGTTTAGAGATACGCAAGTCTTTGGCCTAGAGAAGGAAGCCAGCCATCCATTTTTGAAACATTATTTTAGGCTTTGTGGTGGAAACCAGGGGCGTCAGCGAGCACCAAACACAAACACACAGTGAGTTCCGGGTTCAAATAATGAAGTGTTTATTCGATTCACCTCCTCCAAAATGTGACAAAGAAGCACAAAGACACAGGTTTCTCTCTCCAATACACAACAATCTCTCTCCCTTCCAACTCTTAACACCGCGCTGCACTCCTCCAGTTGAGTGTCGCCTTCCTCCCTCCCAGCTCCGACTTGCCTGGATAAGGGAGTGCAGTCCCTTTTATTATGGACCTGGGTGCACTTCCGGTGCCAGGGCGATTGCCCAACGGAAGCACCTCCGGGTCACACGGAAGTCCATTATAACAGGTAGCTTGTCTCCCTGCAGCAGTGTCTTGCGGCACCCAGTAACCCCAGCCAGGCTGCTCTCTCGGACTGCATCTCCCAGCATGCCCTGCTAGCTTCCCCCTGGGGGCCATTATCCGCAGCTGCTGCCATCTAGCATGCTGGGGGAGGAAAAAGCTCCCAGCGACATCTTCATTCTTCAATGGTCTGTCCGACCCGCTGTTCTGGCCATCTCTTCTGGGTTTGTTTCCTTTCTCTTTCCTGGTTGGGATGCCTGCCTGCCTTCTAGGTGCTTCCCGTCCAGGTAAGGAACCATTCCCTCTTCTGGCTACAATGCCGGTCAAGCCCATATGGCACCTACAGGGAGCCAAAGCCTGTCTTAACAATACCAAGATCAAGCAAGTCTTCATTAAGATGCCAGTCAGTCACACAAACACATTCTATCAACCCTGCCAAATTTTAACTTCTATCAGCCTAATGTGTGCCTCACACACCCATTCACATATGGCCATGTTGAGTTACCAGTCATTCTCTTATGCATGTCTTTTAGCTGAGGGTGGAAGAAGGCATTGTCCATCTGTCCATCACAGACCGGCATGAAAGACACTATATAATACTTATGTAGATAGATGTGAAAGGCACTATATAACACATAGATAGATATAAAGTACTTCATTTGTCCCATATTGTAATCTTTTTAGTTAGCCAATAAAAAGTGTCATTTTGCTTGACTTCTCACTTTGTCCGAAGGGAAAATTTATCATGCCGACCTATCCATTTTTTTTGTCTTAACATTTCCTATTACAGGGTGAAGGGACCAATCTTAGGCTGTCGATCGCTCACACAGGTGCACACGCCATTTTACTCCCTTATCTCAGCGTCAAGACACATCTACATGTGACGAGCTCGGCAGTGTGCATTAGTGAGCCTCATGAGAGACTGGCACCACATTCAGACTTTGTGTATTGTCCAGTGGTGTGGAAATAACCCAGGGTGGCTGTACTTCCCCTGGCCCACACACATGCTGTCTGGTTAATTGGCTAACCTGAGTGCCCTGAGATGGAATGGCACCACGTCCAGCCTAACACTCAGTCCTGTTCAGGTAGAGTTGTGGGGGTCGCTCTCCTACAGTCCTCATTCGTGCTGTCAGGGTGTGTGGTTATACAGAACTGATCTGATAGATCACTGAATGCGAATGTGTCCGTTAGTGTGCCCATCTACAGCATGGCATTCCTATCAGTTTTGATTGCAAGCGTGCTTCTTATGATGGACACCATCTTGGTGACTTTGTGATTGAGTGTGTCTGTATGTATGTGAGTGTGCCACACAGTGAACTGGCATCTTATCCAGGACTGAGTCCATACTGCTAGCCTAGCGGTGTGAAGGAAGCCCCCACTGGTGGTTGCCCTTATCAATCTGCTCACAGTCACCAATACTCCCAATAATTTAGTGAAAATAAGAAGAACGTGGATAGATTTGGTCAGCCCTAGTGAGTCTAATGAGACATTGTTCCTCTGTGGGACGCTCAGATGAATTTCTTTGCATTTTGTGTTTTCAGGGGGATGAACGAGTGATTAACGATGCCTTTCAAAATCGACAAGTGGAAAAAGCCGCCATGAGAAATAAAACTGGAAAAGTGAGTGTTGAATACATGTAGAAGCAGTTGAATGATGGGTATGTAAAGGCCGCAAGTGCCTCTGAAAAAGGGCAACAAAATGCTGGGCTGCTCTGGATGGTTAGAGCTGTCTTGATGGCTGATGCAGTTAACCTATTTCATCTGTTTTCTCTATTAGGCAGCCATTCAGGTCATGGATCACAAAGTATGCGATAAGATCAAGCGGCTGAACGCCATGAAGCACTACACGGAGACTCGCAAGCGCCGCCTAGAGGAGCTAAAGCTACAGCACACCCAGGACGAGCAGAAAAAGCAGGCCGTGCAGGAGGCCAATGAGCAGGAATCAGAAGAGGCCGTGGTAAATGAGATACACGAAAACTAGTATATCTGAGCAGCTGTAGCTGTGGTCACAGTATTGTCCTACAAGAGTCTACTTGTAGGAGAATACTGGACAGTGTGAAAGTTGTACAAATACAGCAGTCTGCACACTATTAACAAATTCAGACATACAATTGTTATTATATAGCACCTTTTCATCCTCCAGAGTGTGTACAGACATAGTACAGTTCAAAATTGTGGCAGGTGAAATGACCCTTTTAGACTCACACAGTGAGTAAGTAGGAGAATGAACCCCAGTTTAGTGACTTTGTCACTAGAGGGCCACACTGCTTTTATTGCTTATGAAATAATCATCCATTTTCTCCATCGGTATTGTTCATTATGTGCTTGTGGGGAGACAACGCCCTTCACGGCAGAATGAGATGCCAAACGAGAACCAATCCTGGATGGCATACAGGGAACATTTGTACACACAGCCATGCTGGGCTTACTTATCAACCCCAGACAATGACAATGCCAAATATTAAGGCCAGGTTCCTGGAGGTGTAAGGCATCAGCAATAGCCAGTTTGCTGAGGGGTTGATGCCATTAACAGTTTCCCTGTGTTTTTTCTTAGTTTTTTGTTCTTCTTTCAGAACCTCCGTATTCTTGAGAATCGACTTGAAAAGACGCAGCTGAAATGCCAGGAGGCTGAGCATGTCATGAAGGTTTACCTGAAGCTGAAGGATCACCTGCAGGTATGGAGAGTTGTTGCTCAGTCTCAGCATCTCCTTGAATTGGGTGTATGGTGGCGGAGCACAGATCTCTTACTGTTATAAGCATGCATGCTGACTTGTCATAAACAGTGGTAGTGGGGGTACGGCAAGAATGGCAGACTGCAATGTGAAGGATAATTATAGCAACAGTAATAATAATAATAATAATAATGGTGTCCCATAGGAGACACAACAAAATAATATTTAACAATCAACACAGACATTGAATGAACTGCCGCTAAGTATAAGGATCTCTCAAAAGTGCTTATATTAAAACTTGTGTCAAAACTCCATAAATATCTCCCTCTGAGGTTCACCTTCACCTGCGACTTGACTGATTACACTCTTCACATTTGCTCCTAGCATGCTAAAAAGGTTCTCCATAGTCAGTCTTGCACTAGAAAAATATGTGATGCTGTTCACTGATTGGTTACTGATGTTGAGTTCTTTGCATTCTGTGCATACATTGGAGACCACATAATAACACGAATCATGGGTAGACGTGTGCGATATACATCGTATAGGATTATATCTTAATTGCTCTTTTAACGATGTGCGAGATTAAATTATCGAGTATGTAACTCGCTTTGCAAAAAAAAGAGAAACAAGAGTTCATTCACTAATGCAACAGTATAGACCAGTGCGCGTGCGCGAAGCGAGTTGCGTAGGCGGGCACATCCTGAAAGCCGCAAGTCAGCATCGCTCCCTGCCCCAACAGATGATAAAACAGCCTCGCTATTTACGTCGTCAGAGTTAATTGCCGGAGGTGGTTCATTCTTACTAGCATGGCAGTGGTTTGGTTTTGAAAAGACTGATGTTGCTCAAAAGAAGGCAATCTGCAAACAATGTGGTAAATCGGTTGCCGTTAAAGACAGCTCGACAACTAACGTGTTTTGCCATTTGCGAACTAACCACCGCACAGAATACGGAAAGCTTAAGGAGTCAACTGGCCAGCACAAGTCTAAAGTAACCAAGGTACAAGCACAAAAACACAGCAAACTTTAGCAGATTCATTCTGCAAAAAAGTTCCTTACGACAAGAAAAGCAACAGATGGCATGACATAACAAACGCCGTTACCAATTACATCGTAAAAGATATGGTGCCAATTCAAGTGGTTGAGAGAGATGGTTTTAAACAACTTTTGAATACTTTAGACCCAAGGTACACACTGCCTGGCCGAAAATATTTCAGTCAAACAGCTCAGCCTAAGTTGTATGATTCGTGTCGCCAAACTCTGACGCATAAACTGCAAAAGGTTTCACATTTTGCCACAACAACGGATTTATGGTCAAGCCGAACATCCGAACCATACCTTTCCCTGACGGTGAATTTGATTGACGAAAACTGGCAACTGCAAAGCTTGTGTTTGCAAACATCCTACTTCCCACAAGATCACACTGGCGACATCATTGTACAAGGTCTGAAAGATGCGCTGGCATCATGGTCACTGCGAAAAGACCGCATGGTTTGCATGACAACAGACAGCGAGGCTACCTTGTTTTGGGCATAGGCTTCATATTGCGATTGGTGAGTAAGTTGGGGTAACTCTATAAAATGCAGTTTAGGTTAAATTGCGCTTATTGATCTTATTTATTATGACGTTTAAAAATACAAAAAGACCTGATAAGTAAAGCTATAGATGACAAAAATATAATTCAATATAATTTCAAATAATACATTATCTTGGAATTATCGTTATCGTCAAAGTCACAGAAAATATCGAGATACTTTTTTTTCCAATATCGCACACCCCTAATTATGGGTGCTAAATGTTTAAAGATAATCATTACACTTTGATCGCATTTAATTTCATGATTCGATTAAGCTGATCAATTTATTTCAGGAAGCTAAATTTATTTTATACGTTCATTCGGTTGCATGGTATAAAATAAATTATGATTGTGCTGTCACCATCAGTGTAAACTACCTGCTAGTCCTGGCCGGTTAAATAGAGATCTACCCTTTTAAAATCTCTTTAATACTGCTGGTCAGTCAGTTATATTATATTCATTAGTGTGACACAGATTCAATCTTTTTAGAGTAATGAGAAAAAGAAAGAAAGCCTTTCCCCATTTGGACATACTCTGAACACTGGGAATGGAGGTGGTGGGCGATGGGTCAGAAGAATTGTTTATTTCTTTCCAGTTATTTGGTGTGATTTTACATGTTCTATGGATTTCACTTCCAGATGTTCCCTTCATTATACCACTTTGCCCGAAAGTCTCATTATTGTAATGTGACCCATTTGTTTGGACATGTTGTCAACCCTTTCACCCTTGTCCTATGATATTTGTTTCCCAGGAGGAGAGCTTGACCTTTCAGAACCAGCTGGATAGCTTGGAGACTGAGATCCTGAGACAAAAGCAGGAGCTGAAAGAGCTGCAGACCATGAGCAATGACGCACAGCTTGCCAAGGAGGCAGCCAAGGTTTGGCTTTGTCCGTAAAGTCCATTTCAGGTGTTATTTATACCAATATGGCTGATGTGGTGACCTCAGACTGCAGACGCACAGTTAGTGGTGACTTGATGCTGTTCTCCAAGGTGTGAACTGGCATGGAAACAGTAGAATTGATATTAGTGAACCACTGCAGCCTGTTGCTGGCCAAATGCGTGTTGTCACAAATACTGGATACTTTTTTTAGTGATGGCAGGGATGCCAACATATTAAGAAATAACTTTATCAAATAAAAACATGAAATTGAGGGATGAATAAAGTGCAGGGGTAAAGTTATAAATGAACAGGACAAAACAAAATCTGTGGCTCCCCTTTGCTATGACTCTAGGGATGTCATTATTCTCTGGCACTTTTGTTTATATTCTCACATGATTAAATTATTAGATAGATTATTGAACTCACCATTTTGATTTATCACAACGTCATTATTACTTTTTAAGCAATACAGCCATGTTGTTTACAGTACCATCCCTGTTCTTAGGTGTGGGATATTGTGACCTACAACAGTATGGCAGCTATGATATAAAAGATGGTGACACTCAGCTCTCTGTGTCAGAGTTTTCTGATTTTCCAAATACTCACGATCCCCTTCAGAACTGTTGTTTTTGGCCTCTTGCTTAGTTCCTTTTGACTAAGCTTTTTGGCCATTGTTATTGGTGCCTGATCTCCTGCTTTTACATTCTGCGTTCTGTTTAATTTCTTTTAATCACTTTCATTTCCTGGTCCATCTACCTTTGTCTGTTCCAGTATAAACCTTTTTTCTTTAAGGCACAATACCTTGGCCTAAACATACAGATCTTTGACCCAAATTTGTCATGCATGGTGTGGTCTGTTCACTTGCACGTCAAGTATGCCCTGCTCAATTCCCATTTCTGTTTCTGCCATTCTTCCTGTTACCTGGCCTCTCCTCCTCCTTCAAGTTGAATTTTTGACCCTTAGGTGCCTCCTCCTTCAAGGCTTAGTGGTCTTATAGGACCGAAGTGGCATTAAGCTTCACACAGGAGTTGCTGCGGGACAAGCTGAGGAATCACAGGGTTAGTAATTAGAGCTCTCGCTAGTGGCCTTTGGTGTGTGTGCATCTCTGAGCCTTCATTTTTCCCATGGATAGTCTTCTCACTTCTAGAATTGCTAAGGGGTCCAATGTGATTCCTTTTCACCCCAAACTTGGGTTGCCATGGTGGTCTTTCAGCCTTGCCCAGCCCAATGCCCAGGGATAGATTGTCCATTTCCTGCTAGATCCTCACTTTCTCTATCTCTTTTGTAGTTCTAGTTTTTCCTTACTTTTGTACAAGCAGAATGCACCAAAACAAATAGATAATGGGGAGCACTGTTACTAACTTATGTGGAGCTCATGCTTCAGCCGAGAGCCCACCATACTCTGAAACAGAAAAACAGCAAAGACCACATAAAGTAACATTTCCCGTGCCTTGACCTGACTTTTCTTCTTACCCTTACAGGCAGAGCTCCAGCATCAGGAGGAGATGCTCTTCAGGGAACGGCGGGAAAGGGAGCAGATCCTGGCTGAGTACAAGAGGCTGGCCGAGGAGCGGAGAGCTCACGCTGAACGTGTGGAGAGACGGGTGAGTAATGTGGATGGTGGGCAGTGTTCCGAGTTTGAAGTATAATGCCAAAAAAGACACACCCATACAAAAAGTCTATACTGTATTGCCGTATTGCTTCCAATTTAAGGCAGACTTTTTTTCATATATTTCCAAACTTAAAATTGGGGTGCATATTAAATTTGAGGAATTTCATTGTCACACCTCATAAGACGTTCTGCAGCTAAACAACTAAGCAGTGATAGGGTATCGGCCCTCCTGAGGGTACACAAACACATATACACCTACACTCGAGAGAGTGTTTAGTGCCTCCAGTTCAACTAACCTGGTCAGCTTTAGGAATGAAGTGCTTGGAGACGAAAACACGTAGACACGGGGAGAACATCCAAAGTGACACTTGAGGAAGCAGTCTTGCCCACTGTGCCATCTTGATACCCCTGTCTTGTTTGTGGTTTCTAAATGACCGTCTAGTTTGGTCTATAGTCTCTAAGCCCTTAAGGAGCTCATTCATTCTTCAGCCCTGGTTGAAGTTGACGTATTGACGGCTTTGTCTGCTGTTCACTCCTACCATAACCAGATGTCAGTATAGGCCCTTGATAAACCCTGGGCATACTGACCTCCATATTTAGTATTGAAAAGATTAAATAAAGTGAGCCCAAGCTGAAGAGATCATTTTGATGTCTTTTTCTTTTTCTTACAGCTATGACCGTATAGCTTATTAAAGGTTACATATCATCAAAATGATTCAATTTTGGAATCTCTTGGCCACACAAATACTAATGAACCCAAGGTATGATGATTTTGAACTTGTAGGTGCAGCGTGCTGCAATGCAGGGAGATGATGGTGGTGCAGACACCCAGCGTGACAACCTTGGTGAGGTGGAGGAGGAGAAGACCATCACCACATTTGAGGAAGCCTTCCAGAGAATTAAAGAGGCTACAGGTGTCACTGATACCCAGGTATGTAACATAGGGAACACCAGATTAGCTCAATTAGATGAACACCCATTTTTGAATTCATCCATCCATTTTTCTAAAACACAAACTTAGTGGGTTAAAGGGTTCTGGATGCCAGTAGTATAGGCCCAATCATAGGGGATAGGGGTACCAGTCCATCTCAGGGCAGTCACTCACACATTGGTATTATTTGAAGTTGGCAGTTAAGCTATTTGGGATTTGATTCAGTTTTGATTTATTGATAAAGCATGGTGGTCATTATTAAAGACCCTGCGTAAATCACTTTACGTGTTTGAGTTCCAAATGTAAAAAACATGGAGTCAGTTATAATGTACTGCTAAGGCAAGTTGAGGTGGTGGACACATCCTGAAAAGGCACAACATTACAAAAAACCAGTACTGCTAACCAGCCAGATGACCCTGAGCAAATTACCTAACCTGTCTGGACTTAATATGTAAACACAATTGTATTTGATCTATAAAGCTCCTTTAAAAAGTGCTCACTACGAAAAGTGTTTTATAAAAGCATAAGGTTCAGTCCACAGGACTGTCGGGCTGTGTGACTAAATGATTCATTTTAACTGCTGGGACTCACATTGCATATACAATGGAAACAGTTGTTATGTTCTTGTAAAAGGACTTGAAACTGCTATATAAACCGACAGGGTCACAGGTTTAGTGCTGTCTTTGACTGACTATTAGACCCAAAATGATGGACTTAAACTGCCAGGGACGACCTTGTAGAAGTGATATACCTGTAAAAGAAGTCTGAATAGTGTTCACAGTGACAGGTGCTATATAAAGTCATAGTTTCAGTCTCCACCACTGCCTGACTGTGTGAGAATGAAATGGTAGTCACTTTGAAAGACACCTAATTATTTTAGGGTCAGATTGCCAAAATAATAATAAAATATTTGTAGAACACATTGAAATGGTATTCAATAGGAAAGATGCTATATAAGCCAAAAGGTCACATGTTTAGTGCTACCATGGGCTGGCGGTGTGACCATGAGTGAGTATCTTAAACTGCCTGAGCTGACCTTGTACAGATAATTGAAGCAACTGTAATATACCGGTTAAAACATTGGGTTGATATTCACTAACAGAGGTGCTGTACAAAAGGACAGAGACACATTAGAGACCTAATCATTCTGGGCTCAGATTGTCAGAATAATGAAAGTAATTGTGATATATTTATAAAATACTGTGAAATTGTATTAACTGTGAAATGCACTACACATGAGCAAGCCACTTGACCTGCCTGTGCTCCAACTGGAAAACCAAAAGAAATGTAACCAACTGTATCATAAATGTTGTAAGTCACCTTGGAAATAAATAAATGAATGTATGTATGTATAAGACAGTAGTTTCAGAAGCAACCGTTGACTCTGTGAAAGTGAAAAGGCAGTCACCATGAATGGCACCTAATTAGTCATTCTGGGACCAGATTATAAAACCATTGTAATATACTTTTAAAATTCCTTGAAATGGTTTTCACTGCGAAAGGTGCTATATAAAACCAGAAGGTCATAAGTTTAGTCCTGGCACTCAGGGTGAGTCACTTAAACTGCTGGGATTGACCTAGTAGAAATTCATGAAGTAACTGTAGTATACCTGTAAAAGACATCAGGATGATGTTCACTGTGAAAGGCACTATATAAGACAACAGTTTCAATCCCCGCTTTTAAGGGACTGATTGACAGAAAGGTGGCAGTCACCATCAAAGGCACCTGTACTTAAAAAATGCCTTTAAATTGTATTCACTGTGAAAGGCACTATATACAGCAGCATGTTCTGCCTCCTCTGTTAAATGACTGTGTCAACTGTGTAGGCTCTACGTTTACAAATATGAACCCAGTTGGGGGGTATCAATAAAGCACTGTAGGATGAAAGACGCTATATAACAGCTCTAAGTGTGACCCTGAGTGGATCACTTGAATTGCCAGTGCACCACTGGCACAAATATAGAAGCAGCTATTTAGTATGAAAGGCTCTCCACAAACCCCCAAGTAACCCCAGGCCCCTCATGGACCCCGTGATCATCAGAGGAGACTGTGTGCAGAGGGTACAGACCTATTATAAATACCTGGGAGTGCAGCTGGATGACAAATTGGACTGGACTGCCAATACTGATGCTCTGTGTAAGAAAGGTCAGAGCCGACTATACTTTCTTAGAAGGTTGGCGTCCTTCAACATCTGCAATAAGATGCTGCAGATGTTCTATCAGACGGTTGTGGCGAGTGCCCTCTTCTACGCGGTGTGTGCTGGGGAGGCAGCATAAAGAAGGACGTCTCACGCCTGGACAAACTTGTTAAGATGGCAGGCTCTATTGTAGGAATAAAGCTGGACAGTTTAACATCTGTAGCAGAGCGACGGGTATTAAGGAAACTCCTGTCAATCATTAAGAATCCACTGCATCCACTGAACAGTGTCATCTCCAGGCAGAGGAGTAGCTTCAGTGACAGACTGCTGTCACCGTCCTGCTCCACTGACAGACTGAGGAGATCGTTCCTCCCCCACACTATACGACTCTTCAATTTCACCCAGGGGGGATAAATGCTAACATTACTCAAAGTTATTGTCTGTTTTTACATGCATGTTTTTATTACTCTTTAATTTAATATTGTTTTTTTTTTTTTTTTTTGTATCAGTATACTGCTGCTGGATTCTGTGAATTTCCCCTTGGGATTAATAAAGTATCTATCTATCTATCGATCGATCGTGTAGAAATATGGAAACAGCTGGACTTTCTTCTTGTAGTTTGTAAACCATCTTGAATTAAATTTAAGTACATGTGACACAGGACCCTTTCAGTCTTCATACATCAAGTGACGATATCCTAGCCTCCTGATCAAATTATTCCTATGGTGTCAGACTTGTTACCTGGAGCCATCTTTATGCCATCTGTCTATTCCCACAGGAAGTGGTCCAGCGGTTCATCTCACAAGGAGATACTCAGAAGCACCTGGAGCTCATCAAAAGCGAGAATGAGAAGACACTGGTGCGCCTCAAGGAGGAACGGGAGCGGCTGCAGGCAGAGTTCCAGGAGATGAAATACTCTGGAGAGGCCAAACTGTCCAGGTAGGGCCACGCTGTGTTTGAAGGGCCCTAAAAGGTGCCATATTAGCACTAATAATGAGACAACCATCAGGTAGTGACAGACTTATCCTCCATATTTAAATTGGACCAACAGCGCTCATCAATTAGAAAGAGGACTTGTCCCATTGGTCCAATACTCCTGTCATATAGTGCCTCACAAAGTATGCATTACTTTACTTCCGATATGAAACAGCATAGGTAAAATATGTAATGAGCAAAATCAAAAGGGCAAGCGTATCCTTCCAGAAATCCTCTGAGGTTCCCGTGGTGACTGGATATGGGCGAAAATGGGTGGGACAATATGGGGGTTTTGTCACATAGAACGAAATATGCTCTCTGTTTTAAGTGCACCGTGAATTCTATAAAGTAAGGAATTTTACTTTGTAGCAGAAATAGGGTTGGGATGTAAAATTAAGAAGGTGTTCCTGTGTCATTGACAAAATGAACAGGAGGAGATTGACACTCTGAACTTGTCAAACTGGAATGATGGTGATGAATAAGATGTAAATAAAAATGTTAATATGACTCTCATATACAGTGGCAGCCAGGCCAGAGAGGTTAGTGAGGATAAACCTGCCATGAATCGTAAACCCAGCTATCTAAAATTGTTTATTTCACCCACACACACTGCTAACGATGCCAGCTCTTTCCGGGCTTTTCCCTCCCTGCAGTGATTGGTTTCAGGTTACATTTAGTGAGACCCTGCAGCAAAAGTCATTTTAGCACCCAAAGGCTTTGCCCTAGTTGGTGGAGTGTTTTGTTGGTGCTTGGAGTTTTCATGTTGTTTCAAGAGAGCTGTTCAACGAATTACAAACTTTTATCAAATTTCGTGTAACTGCAAAATAAAGTATAGATGGATGTCTGTCTGTGTACTTACTGAATTTTCATAAGTATACTTTATTTATAAATGTGGGTCATGCACTATAAAGAAACAAACTGAAGTGCACCCTGTGTTAGTGAAATGGGTTGTGGTCCCCCGAGATCCTGAACTTAGGTTGTAAACTCAGTGATGTGACAGTAGGGCTGGCATGGTGGCACACCATGGTGCCTTATAGCTGCAGAGTCTTGGTTTCTCAGCATTGTGTTTTCTTTTGTGGGAAATGCGCATCCTCTCTGCATTTGTGTTGATGTTTCTCTGGGTACACTGATTTTCCTCTCACATTCTGAAGATGTGCCAGTTAATTTTTTTGTTCACCTGAAAATGTGCCTTGTAGGAGCGACTGTGCCCTGTGATGAGCCAGGCATCCCATCCAAGGTGGGTTCCTACCTTGTCCCTCTTGCTGCTGGGATACACTGCAACATGCACAACCCCAAACTAGATTAAGGTGGTTAAATGACATATGAATGAATGGCAGTACCGTTAATACAAGCATCAGATCCTCCTTACTACCCTCTCTGACCCTAGCATCATTGGGACTGTCTTTCAGTTGTTTGAGTCCTACCTCTTGGGCAGATCCTGCTGCTGTGACCTGGTGAGGACAGATGACAAGAGTGCATCAGGCAAACATTAAGGCTTCCCAAGGACAGATGCAGGGTCCTCTTCTCATCTCACGATACACACCCTCACTAGGCTCCATCCCCCAGTCTCATGGTTTCTCACATCAGTGCCACAGATTTTGGCAATCTGACCCTAAAATAATTAGGTGTCTTTCACAGTGACTAACATCTCATTCTCACACATTCAGTGCCACGACACATAGGTGTACCTGTCATCACCTCCAGAGGACCATTCTGTATCAGCTAGATTCTCTAAATGTCTCACAGATATCTCAGCTTGGATGAAGGAGTACCATCTTCAGCTCAACCTGGCAAAGACCAACCTTCTTGTTATCCCAGCTAGCTTGTCTATTCAACACTCCATCTGTGTTCATCTCGGCTTATTATTGCTAACACGTGCCAAGTCTGTACATATCCCTGGGGCAGTGATCGTTGACCAGCGGTCCTTCACTGACCACATTGTAACTGTCTCTCAGTCTTGTGTATTCACTTTGTTAGAACATTTCTGACAGAGTATGCAGCACCACACTTGATCCAGGCTTTGGCCTAGTCATGTCTGGACTACTGCAACTCTTTATTGCAATGAGTATGGCCATGTGTCACCAAGCTACTGCAGATGATTCAAGAAGCCAAGGTGGGCACATGTCCCTCCTGTTTTCAGATTTCTGCATTGCCTCCCTGAAGCAGCACATATTAAGTTCAAATCCTTGATGCCTGCCTACTGAGCAGTCGGTGGGTCAGCACCTATATATATGGAGACACTTGTGAGGTGCTGCGTTCCTTCTCGTCCACTCAGATCTGCTAGTGAATGGTATCCGATGATGCCACCTCTGCATGGCATCAAACCTCAATCCAGACTCTGTGCATGTGTAGCAATCAGCTGGTGGAATGAGCTGCCCTCCTTTACCTAAACTGCTGACTGTCTCTGTGTGTTTAAGACGTGTTTGAAGACTCTCTTATTAGGTGAATTTCTGTTTAATTGATGGTGGCTGTGATAGGTTTTTGTACCCAAGGAACTGTAACTCACTTGCTCCGAGCTCTTCACTTGTGATGATCCATTTTGTACCCTTGTCCTCTAACACTTGTTTCAGAACAGTACCCCACACTGATGTTTACTTGATTATGGTTACCTCTTTTGTAAGTTTCTTTGGATAAAAGTGTCTGGTAAGCAAATTAAAGTAAATATAAATGTCAATACAGCAGTTCTGTGCAAGGTGTTATTCTCAAAATGGCCAGCAGGTGTCAGAGACAGACCATTCAAGTATTCTGCGCATTGTACTCTCAGAAGCCGAGTTTATGCTGAAATCAAGATGTTCCTGATTGTCCCTAGTGTGTCCTTGGTTTGTGTGTGTGTGCGTGTCCTGCGGTGGGCTGGCACCCTGCCCGGGATTTGTTCCTGCCTTGCTCCCTGTGCTGGCTGGGATTGGCTCCAGCAGACCCCCGTGACCCTGTGCTAGGATATAGTGGATTGGATAATGGATGGATGGATGGATAATTCTCCCTTTATTTCCTTTTCACTTCACCTCTCACTGCCTTACATTAGCGCTCAAGCAGTTTCTTTCTTTCGTTTATACATTGCCTTTAACTGTATGCTCTATTATAAGGCACATTCACAGTATAGTGCTGCTTCTTCTGTTTTAAATGTCTCTGCCTGTCATGCTTGTCTGTTTCCTGCCCCGTGAGCTTCAGGGGTGGACTGATTGCTTTGGGCTGATCCTTCATACTGAATGATAATGCACCCCCCACTCCCATTTGTTATAGTTGGGGACTGTTGCTTGACTGAATTGTGTTTGTCATAAGTACTGGAATACAGGATTAAGCAGATCATTTACTATGAAGACATCTCATTATTTCATTACTAGCTGATTACCCAGTGGCTTCGCTCACTGAGTGCAAGGGAAAAAATAAAATGTAGTATATAAATTATTAAACAGTAAAACATTAGCATGTAAGAAGCAAAGATAAATTGAGCAGTACTGGAGTACATTTTAAAGGTGCTATAACACAACAGCACTAACAGCAGCTTAAATGTATTTGGATCATCTCTCGGTAGGAGATCCCTTGTGAAAGGCGCTACATGACCGCTGTGGTATAGAAATTACATTTTCTATGCGATCCTGAAAATTTCTGCCTGACAATCTTGGACTACGTGCCTGTGATTTAAAAGAAAAATTATTCTGAGAAATGTGGATGCTGCCCTTCTGTGCTTAACGGGCAGGAGGTCCAAACAATTCCCAAGTCCAATCCTTTACATGAAGAGGTCGGTACATCTTCTTAGATGTAAACCCTCCATCTTCCTAAAATAATTCATCACAAAAGCAACCTTGAATGTTGCGGGGTTTTAGTGACCTGAACTCACCTTAAGGGAGAGTAAGTAGTCGTGAAGCGCAATTTACAAAAAGAGTTTTGCTTTGATGGCGCCGATTACACTCATTCGCAAAGATTTCCACTCTCCCAGGAGCCGAGGGGGACTTGAAGTGTCACAAACAGTGCGAGAAGAGATGATGCCGCTCGAAACTGCGAAGCTCTCGACCCAGCAGAGCAGCCCGACATTCTGCGCCTCCCAGCGTCCACTTTGTTCTCACGACCCCTCGCCGCTGAAGGCAGTGTCGTCTTCACATTGTTTACAGCTCGGCACAGTTAAAAAGTAGAAAGACGCAAAGCTGTTTTCCTCATCTCTTCTATTATCAAGTAGTGCCAATTTATAAAAAGTTATAATGTGGCAGTTTCCGCGACAGTCACGTGGACGAATAAATAAAACTTCTCTGTCAGAACGTGCCTGGCGGCGAATGGGTCAGCGCTGGAGTCCAGAGAGGAGGGCTGGGAGAGGGCGACACAGGGCGTACTTCTATGGGATAGATTGGCGTGTTTGTGTTTACTTCTTTTCAATATCAGTAAAGTAACTTTCACACAAATAATAACAATTCATAAAGACGATATAAAAATGGCATCCACAAACGAAGTGATTAGTTCCTGTATTATGTTCTGTGGTCATACGTAATTTCCATTTCGCGTGGTCATACATAATTTCCGTTTCAAACACGAAAAGAATTTTATATATAGATAGATTTCAATCACCACAACTATCCACCAAAAACAATCAAACAAAGATTGCAGAAAAAAGGACCTAAAGAAATGAATGTTCAAGAGCAAACAGCACCCTCTTGTGGCATGAAGAAATTGGAGTGCACAGTGGCGCAGTGGTTCGCGTCACTGCTTCATGGAGCCAGTAGGCTGGGTATTGAGCACCAAGCATCATGCCACTCAGCAGCACTGAGTCTCCTGAGTGGCATGGTGGCTCAATGGTTAGTACTGCAGTCTCAAAGAAGCCCATGTCCAGTCAAAATTTATATATAGACAGGCAGCACGGTGTAGTGAGTAAGATTTTGGACTTCAAACCCGGAAATTGTAGCTTTAAATCCGCTACTGACACCATGTGGCCATGAGCAAGTCGCTTCACCTTCCTGTGCTCCAATTGGAAAAACAAAAGAAATGCAACCACTTATATCTCAAATATTGTAAGCTGCCAAATAATAAATAATAATAATATGCTTGTTTTACTGTTAACTTGACGGGCGACTCTAAATTGTGTGTTTGTTTGAGTGATGGACTGGCTGGTTCTGGTCTTATAGGTTTCAATTTCCCATGAACTTGTGAATATTAAGGTTAGGTTAGATTTCATTACAGTTTTCTCACATCTTCCCCGTCCTGCCCAGCTTCCTACATTGCAGCCTGCACTTTGATTGTCAGGTGTTTTAGATGTTAGGATTGCCCTCCCTGTTGTGTCTGAACATTGAGCCCATTTTACCTTCTTAGACTGCCTCCCATTCATTTGGCTTCCTACCCTGGGTATGTGGCCATTTGGATGTCTGTCTTCTCTCTTTGTCACCCTGCTGTTCCTCCATCCATTGTTCTCCACCAAAAGCTGACCCGCTCTAATTCTTCTACTTCTGTCCGCTCAGAGGCCAACAGATGTTGGAAGAGCTCGCTGCCCACCTGCAAGCTGAAGAAAAGCGTCGTGACGAAGGCAAGGAAAATGTGGAGAAGCTGACGCGCATCCTGAGCAACGTGCGGGCTGGTATCGAGCACCTGGCCGATAAAATGCAGCACGTCAAGATTGTAGGTGGTCTTTAGCTCTTTTATTGAACTAGCTCTCACTATGGGATGTGGTGGGGACTGATATGGGTGGGATCGGGGTTGGATGTCAGACCCTTACTGTATTTAATTTAATATTCCTTCTGACAGTACAGGATGTCCGAGTGTTAGCATATAAGTAAGGTGTAACTTTAAATGTCTATTATTTAATCAGTTTGCTAATAATTATATTCTTTATTTATTTACCTGTGGTAAATATCGCCCCCTACTGTACCACAAATCAAAATATCATATCAGCATCATGAAGTCAGTGGAGTTTTAGGACAGAAGATAATGTTAGTTGTTAGTATGGTGGGGTGTAATGTGAACGCTAAATGGTAACAGTTGGCCATCTGATCCCACCAACCTCTGACACCTACCCCTTCCCATCCATCAAATGTCCCGCTGGCTTGGCCAACTCCTTAGCCCACTGTGCCCTCATCCACGTGGAGTGCATTAGTGACTTTTACTCAATAAAAAGCAGCACAACTCTCAGGATTAGTGAAAAAAAGCGAGAAATCAACAGGCTGCACTTGACGTTAATGGCTGCTTTTGTGTTTTGCTTTCCCCTTGACGGCAGCAGTGACATTAGTAAGTAATTGAATTTTAATGAAAAGGCGGCCTCCTAATTAGACATGAAAGAGTGCATTCATGTCGAGGCATCTTGTTGAGGAGGAGAAGCAAAACAAACGCAGAAAGAACTCCGGAGGACGGCTGCACTCAAGCAAATAAATAATTTTATAGTGCCTTTCATAGAAGAGGCGCTCACGTAGGAGAATAGGTGTTAACAGTTAAGAAATTATTACATATAGTGCCTATCATAGTATATGCTGTCAAACAAAAAAAATGTTAACAATAGATAATTTTTGTATATAGCACCTTTTATCATATATGCTGTCAAACAGAGATTGTTGATCATAGTGCTTAGGATAAACCAATCAGAGATTAATGTACCGTATAGAGTGCTTAGGATCAACAGAGATTTCTGGATATACAGTCTTTCGCAGTATATGCTGTGATAGAGAATAATAAACATTAATGAAATACTTAAGATGAACAATCTGGTCTTCAGTTTTTTTTTTTGTTTTTGTGGTCTCCCCAAGATAGTTTATTTATCATAAACAGTTTGTCTTCATGAGTTTCCTTTCAAAGAAGATGCACTCAGATATTGGTTTAAAAATCAGTTAATGTAATCATTGACTATTTGTTTTTTATTGTCCCCCTTTTTTTGTGTGCCATCAGAAAGATACTGAACCAGCAAGTCTTTGTTTCATATAGCACCTTTCACTTTACAAAAAGTCATTTCAGTCACACTAAATGGCTCTCCTGTATGAGGGTGAAGGTTTTGTAATGCGGATGTGCAAGATAGGACCAGACATTCTGGAAAGACAGGGTCTTTTATCACAGCGGCCACATTTACTTTTGGCAAGCAGTCTGGAAAGGATTCTGTGTGTAACAAATTAAAAAAAAAAGGGATGCGGGTATGAAATGCTGACCTCAATAAATCATAAAACTGATAAGACTCCAAAAGTGTAGGTGGTGTGATCGGGTCCCTTTTTGGGAGTTTCTCTTTTATTTCAAGGATAGATAATTTGAGGAATGATAAATGGCCTTACTCAATGGTCTCATGTTCCATCAGATCTTAATCTGGAGGTCTGCACTTTATATTTAGAGGCTCCTGAACTTACCATTCATATTGTTCACTTAGTGCCAGAGCTCACTCTCATTCATTGTCTTCTTTGTGTGGTTTTACATTGCAAAAGGGGTTCCACTTGCTGGCTAAGCACAAAGTTGCAGATCTAAAGGAGTTTTCTAACTTCTAGTCTGGTCATTTGTTTCTTCTCCCTGCACAAATCATATAGAAATATGGAAATAAACTTACTGCATAGAAACATAAAGGCTCAGGTCCAAATGTAAAACTGGCCCCTTGCCTGAACCTGAGCGGCTAAGTTAACTTTCTAGAGCAACAGAAACAGCTGCACCATAGCTAGGACTATTTTAATGGCTTTCACTACGATGGTAAAATAATTGTAATGTAACTTTGACTAACATATGATGGCTTGGGATTTTGATCACTATTAAAGTCACTATATAAAATCACAAAGTCGAGTCCCATGACTGAAGCAGACTGAGTCCATTAACCTGCCAGAATTCACACTATAGTGCAAGTCTGAAGTGGCATAGTATGGTATATAATCAAAAGCTTCAGTCATTACCACTGCTCCAGTAGTACTCTACTTCGGTATAAAAGGCACTATATAAACCTGTAATGATGAGCCCGCTTGGCTAACTCACATTTCAGAAATACAGAAACAAATGTACAGTATGCTTAAAGCACGCCACAGTGAAAGGTGCCATATAAAACCAAAAGCAGCAGTTCCCACCAGCAGCTCATTGCATGAGCCAGAGTGAGTGAATTCGTCTGCCAGGGTTCACATATCAGAAGGATGGTGAAAGTCACTATACAGAATCACATTCTTCTGCCTGCATTGACTTGATATTTTTATGAAAGTCAAAATATAAAAACACAAGGACCAGTCTCTATCAACGGTTCATTGATTGAACAACAGTCAGTCAATTTAACTTAATTGAGTTAACCAGAGCCGATTCACTTGTCAGGGCCATATTGTAATGTACTTTAGGATAGTAAAGGGCACTATATGAAACCACAAGGTTCAGTCCTCACCACTGCCTCCCCATATCTCGCTATAGGATTTTGAGTTATCGCTCCTTTTCACCTGTGACAGGCATCTCTCATTACCAAAAAAAGTTGATTCTGTTCCTCAAATGTGTGCCAGTAATTGTATTTCTTTGTTTTCTCTCAGCCAAGGAGTCACCTACCGACAGTCCAGCTGCCCCCTTCCTCTGAGGAGTATGTCCTGGACCTCCTGTCGATCTCGGAGCAAAAGCTGCTGCAGCTGATGGAGGAGCTTCAGGGCAAAGACCTGGCGGTGGTCTTGAAGGAAATGGAAGAAGAGGAGGTGAGGGCCAATACTTGGAAATGGGCAAATCTAAAGCTTAGGAGAACCTTTGACACTTTCATTTCCATCCATCCGTGTTCTCTGCTTATCTAAGTGCAGGGTTGCAGAGCAGCTGGAGCCAATCCCAGCAACTGGGCACAGGGTGCCAGGCGATCACAGAGTGAACAGATGCAAAGGCCAATTTAGCAAATGCAATTCATCTGACTGGCATGTCTTTGGACTGTGGGAGGTGCCCGCAGCACCCGGAGGGAATGCATAATGGGCAAAGGGAGTACATGGGATGTGAACCCTGGTCTCCTAACTGCCAGGCAGTAGCGCTCTCCCTCTGCCACTGTACCGTTTTTATTAATTTTGACAATTTAGGTTCAAAGGGAACATAAAGAACAAAAGTAAATGTGAGGTGAAAATCGATAAACATTCCAAAATGGACATTATTAACAAATATTTACAGGCCTAAAGACAGAAGATATTTGATTTGAGGCACAATAGAGTTGACATTCAGATAGCAGGCTACAAGAGAGTAAATATTAGGGAGGCTGGTGTTTTCTTGGCCAGTGACAATCACTGATTTCATGTTATTAGAATTGGCCAGTTCTGATGGCCATTATGTGTTGTTTTCTTTATCTTTTTACATTGTCATGTAGTAGCCTCATGTTCCATATTAAAGTAGCATTTTTACAATTAAACTGCAGACCACAGGTGCTTTGTGCTCATTTTTATTATCAAAATGAAATTAAGTAGGCTTATTGTTCAGTGACCATCAAAAATACAAAACTAAATGAAATCCCCATAAAACATGCTTTTTTATTGTACAAAAAAATGAATCCATTACAAATAGGCCATCAAAGAAAATTAAAATCTTGTCATAATTACAAGCCACAATATCAAATATTTATATATAATATTTATATAGTCAGAGCACGATAATTTGAACCAAAGTTGGTTCCCTTTTCACTAACCTGTTTTATTTGCCCCGCACTATCACTAGAAGTCAACGTAATTCAGTGGTAAACCTGAAAGGTTGGATGCCCAATTGCCATCTTAAATATGTTATTAGAACATCTGTGACGAGAACAGGCCGTTCAACCCAAAATGTTCGCCAGTCCCTTTCTACTGGAGTCTTCAGAACACTGACTCTAGATTTGAAGGTCACCACAGTCCTGATGTCCACCACACTATGTGGTCACTTATTCCATGTGTCTGTGGTTCTCCAAAAGATGAAACACTTTGTAACATTTGGGGGAAACTTGCCCACAGTTTCCAGCTGTGTCTCAGTGTCTACATGAATGGCAACAGGCCTAGCAAATGTTAGAAAATGGCAGCAATCAAAAAAAAAAACCAAAACAAAACGGTGTGACCAAAATAATGATAAAAATAATGTTAGTAAAAATAGTAATGTCAAAAGGCATATATAACAACCAGGAGTATAAAAGTGTCATTCATTCCAACGCAGGCGTTTCAGGTCTTCATTTTCCCACACAGCTGCTCTTCCAATTTCAATGACCTCTGAACCCCTGCTGCACGAGATGACAATTTTTATTTGTCATCTGTAGATGCTCATTTGGCAGGCAAAGAATTTAGAATAACCCTGTACATTTTTTCTTCTTCTGATTTCTCCAAGTTATCTCTGTTCTTGTAGGCAGTCCCCACTGGGTTGGGTGGGCTCATGTGGACTTGAACCTCCTTTTCATGCCATGTCAGTGAGGTGCACATAGCACAGTGGATAGAAGACCCTCTTATTTCTCATACTGTCATGTCTTTCAGTTCCATGCAAGTATTGAAGGGAAACTGCCAGCTTCCAACATGAGGATCAAGCTGCCAGAGGCCCAGAAGCAAGATCTCTATGACGGTGAGTTGAGTCCCTGGTTTAGGAAACCTGCATATCTGTCAGTTACTCTTTATTCTGTATAGCACCTTACCCAGCCTGCACCATTATAAGAAATTTTATATCATCCATCGGTATCTGATATCCTTAAAGTGGTCTACTTTTCAAGGGTCTCATTTCACTGTGCTGCATTAATTTGGCTCTTCTGGGCAGTGAAAATGTTTGTGTCCCTCTCATATGGTTTCTTACTTGATGTCTTCATTCTGTTTTATTTCCAGAAGATGATGAGAGTGATGATGATGAAACTGATGTGATCACCCGCAGTACGTTGAAGCAACAGTCCCAGCAGATCATTGACTCTCGGACTAAGAGGAAGACCCGAACCAAGAAGAAGAAGGGCAAGCAGTAGAGCTGCCATATGATAGGATTGATGGAAAAATGGCAGAGAGCAGTCAAAGTAAAATGAACCCCAGGGGCTGCGCACTCTGGAATTTTAATAGAGTTCAGATAATGAGCCTTAATGGTGATTGACAATAGAAAATTGAAAAAAGAGAACTGATAAGAGTTTGCATTTTATTTTATAAAATTACAGTAACCTGTCAGGATTTATGTCATTTAAAAATGTCCATGTAATCAGGTTATGTATTTATCTCTCTTATATAGAAAGATGTGAAAGGCACTAACTATTGTATGCAGTGCCTTTACATACTGTATGTGTATATCTGATAGATAGATAATTATATAGTGCTCTATAGTCTCACTCTATAAATGTATATTTACACTAAGGTGATAATGAGGTGCTTATAAAGAATAAAATGATTTGTTTGAGGCATATGTTGTGGCATTAGATTGACCCGCCTTTTTATTTTGTAGGTCTCACAGATGTAGAGTTGTTTGTGTTGAGTTAATCGGCGTGTGGTGTGAGGGGGCCCTACTATGGTATAGCACGCAGTCCAGGTCTGGTTCTTGTGGGGGCACAAGGCAGGGACAATGTCTGCACAGGGCACTAGTTCATTTCAGGGTGAACAAACACACATACATTAGGGCATGTCTATCAGTGCTAATTCACCTGTTCTGCCTGTCTTTGGACTGTTGGGGAAAACACAGACATGCACAGGGAGAACATGTAAACTCCATGGAGGGAGCATTCTGGATGTGAACCCTGGTCTCCTTACTGGTTACTTGCTACCACTGTGCCACCGTGCCATTCTCCAGCTTCATGGTGGGGTTATTTGCAGAGAATGGAGATGTGTAAGGCCTTAGTGTCAACCATCAGAAGGCTCAGATGGAGTCTACCATGCAATTGAAACAGATGGGGAGCCTAACAATTGTGGCCATGAAAGGTTAAATGTTGGCATATTTGGTGTATTCTTACTGTGCCCTTGGCCCGGTTTTGTCTTCTGCTTCTTTTATTTGCTCAGATTATTATGTACAGTGCCCACCTGTTCCCTTTGACTTGTGCCTGTACCCAAAATGCTTCTTTTTCAGTCTCAGTTTATGTTCGCAGCTCTGCTCTGTGTTTGTTCTTTGTCACTTTATTTACTAAACAATGAACACTTCCTTTGCTTTGCTGCATTTCGAAATGAATGAAGGCTTGCGTGTTTGTTTTTTTTTTTTTTGTTTTTTGATCAGATAACAGAATGCCGACGGGGCACTTTCTACCGTGGCACTGACAAAGTTAAGGTGTGGAGCTGCCATCCAGTGTTAGAAGCAAAATACAAGTACATTAGAGAGTCATTAAAGCAGTCTACGAGGAAGATTTGGAGGGGTCTTCAAATGTTAGGTATGGGCTTATAAGTCCTTAAGGTTACTAGGACCCCAGCTTCAATAACATTTCACTCACAGGTGGCACAGTGGTAGTGCTGCTGCTTTGCAGTAAGGAGACTGTGTTAGATTGTGGGTTTGCTTCCCGGTTCCTCCCTGTGTGGATAGCGCTCTGAGTACTGTGAAAAGCGCTGTATAAATGTAATTTATTATTATTATTACCTGATAGAAAACTGACCCTCCGTGTTTCTTTCATTTGCTTTTTTCCCTTTTCTATGTCCTCTTCGTCCTTTGACCCCTCAGATTCACTGACTGATTTCTTTTCTAAAAATCAGCTCTGTAACACCCTTTGAATTTGCGCCCTTGACGGATGTGGGAACTCGATGAATTGATTTGATTTGTCTTTATTAGCCATGTGAAGCACTCATACACTTGAATCTGGTGCAGTTCCTTGGCATGTGATATGCTGCGCTCTGCATGTTGCTTTCCAACCCAGATGTGCCCTGGGCACCTTGATCGGCAAATATACCCTCCTGACTGGTGCAAACGACTGGAATAGGGCACGGCTCAAGGTCAAAGTCAGTTTATCTTTATTACACGCTCCTCGCTGAATGCAGGCTCAGGGCGCTGTACAAGTTCACAGGTAAAATGCAATTACAGACGCTACAACTTACATAACACCAGCGTCTGAAGTCACGGGACGGTGACGATTATTAACTGACACAGGAAGCAGCCGCGTTTTAATGACCTCTCCGTGACAGACCCTGACGGACTCTCGCCTCTAGAGGCGCTGTTTTCCTGCTAAGGTTACTCGACCGACGGAGAAGCCCCGCTAACCGCACGGTGTGTCTTTTCTTCCATCTTCGCTCAACCCGCTGTGTGTCTCCGCATACCATGCGCGCAGTATGGAGGAATATTTCCGACAAAATTAAATAAATAAATGCGCAAATAAATAAAAGTACTGTGAAATGTGAGCATAAATAAATGCATGTGTCATGAAATGAGAGCCTAAATAAATAAATATGTCACGAAATATGTTTTTTGTTGCATATGTATTTATTTAATTTTGTTCGTGACATTCCTCCAAACCATCATGAAATACGACTTGAAATAAAACTGTCACTTTCACTCGTCAAAGTTGAGAGGGTGGGCTCTAACACACCCTCTAGTTACTGATTGGTGAATCGATAGCACAAGAATTAATAAGAAAAATGCTTACTACTGCCGATGAAATGGATTCTGCCGAAGATATTACGTATTTCAGAGAGAGAATTGAAGATTTATCGGAAGAAATTACAATTTTGGCGGCCCTTTTAGACTCCGATATAGATGAAACTATTTTTGAAATTATCGAAGAACTGGTGGAAGGGACTCGACTACACTCCAGTTTAGGTGACGCAGTTCCCTGCTCAGGACGTCCATCCTTTGACTTTCCAGCTGAGTGAATAGAACACCTTCTGTTATGCGGTTTAAAAGTACGACAGATTGCAGATCAATATGGTGTATCGGGGAAGACGATCACAAGGCGAATGAGCCAGTTCGATATACGGTACACTGTAAAAAAAATGTTAAATTTACGGTAAAAAAAACTGGCAGCTGGGGTCGCCAGGATTTTACCGTAAAAAAGAAGGTAACAATATTTTTTGGTCTACGGTACACTTTAAAAAATAATGTTAAATTTACGGTAAAATACTGGCAGCTGCGTTGCCAAAATTTTACTGTAATAAATAAGGTGACAATATTTTTAGGTCTACAGTATAATTTTGTAGTAAAAACTATTTGGTCTTCGCAACAAACTCCAACAGAAGGGAACGTTTAACCATAACCAGAAATTCATGTTGTGTAATAAATATGACAACCAATAAACAATATGTATTGGCAGGGCCAAACCCCATTACACAGTTTGCATCAGTTAATCAACAACAACCAATAGCAAGCATGTACCATTTAATTATACACATTGAAAACAACTTTGACGAGTGAAAGTGACAGTTTTATTTTAAGTCGTATTTCATGATGGTTTGGAGGAATGTCACGGACAAAATTAAATAAATAAATAAGCAACAAAAAACATATTTCTTGACACATTTATTTATTTATGCTCACATTTCACAGTACTTTTATTTATTTGCGCATTTATTTATTTATTTAATTTTGTCCGAAATATTCCTCCATATGCGCGACTCCGCTCACCTGCAAGATGCGCATTTGCGTGTTTCCTCAGAGTTTTGCTTCACTACGCTTCTTTCTTAGTGAGATTTGCTAAGAAGTTCTGCCTTCACTACTACAGGAGAGGACACTCAACTCCATTCCTGTGAAAGCTTAAGTCCTTGGCTTCGCAGACAGGCCTGGCAAATTCAGTGACGTGCATGTTTACCGTTATAAACTAGTGGCCAGTCGTAACTTTTTAAAAATAATCTTAACACAGACGTGTTTCAAAGCTGTCTGCATCCATACTGTGATTGATGGAAAGATGGGGGTGAATACAATAAGACACCTCTAGTGTTGTGATCCACTGTCGGGCCGGACGACCACTGAGGTGTCGGAAGTGACCTTTTATTGTTTTTGCGGAAATCGGGCCACATCCACCGTTATGCTAGAGTCTCAACGTTTATAAAAATGTGAGTTTTTTCTGTTGTTTATTGGGTTAAATAGAATCCAACAAACCCACTCACTTTGTTAATGAACCTTCAATTTTAAATTAATGTTGTAGCAGTAAAATATTTAATACTTCATTAACGGAGGAGTGCGGGGTATTCCCGTTTGTGTAATTAGGCTATTTTATCCATTTATGAAGTCTGTTTAATTGTATTTCTGCTTGTTTATATGCGTTAGTGCCTGTAAATAAGATAAAAGTGCGGAACAGTTCAGGGTATTACTTGAGGCTGTCTGATCTACTTATGAAGTCTGTTTACGCGTATTTTACTTATTTTTATCCGTCAATGTCGTTATAAAATATAAAAGAGTGGTCATGTGTGTCATTTGATTGTCTAATCTCGTTTGTTTCCATTACTTCCATGTTGTTTATTAATTTTAGTGCAGATTTCTGACAGTGCCCTTTCAAAACCCCAGTTAATCCTATTCATTAGATATGGAAGTGTGCCAGTTCATTGCAGTCGGGCACCCATGTTGGGCTGGGTAAAACTCAACTGCATCTTAACAAAGGCATCTGTCTTTTCTCAAAGCTGTGAAAATGTGGGTGGCACAATGCCAGTTAACCCTTTACAGTGTCCAATAGACATCTCATTAATTAGACATGGAAATGTGCCAACTTTGCTATTCAGTTTGACCCAGGTACCCACATTGTGCCGGGCGGTGCTCAGCTGCATCTTAACAAAGGCATCTGTCTTCTAATAAAACATGAAGGTGGATCAACATGATGCAACTCATTTGTACCTGTGCAGATTTCAAATGTGGATCACTGAATGATCCAAATGAATGCATACGTTGCAGAACATTCTGTCTTTCTGTTAAAGCTGAATAAGTAACTGGTATGTAAAAGCTGTGTGAATAAGTAGCTGACTGGACACAAATAAATAGCTGCAAATAAACAGCGTGTTCATGTCTGCTAACTAGCATACTGTCATTGCTTTTGTATCCCTTAAAATGAAACTTCTCATTCTATGGTATTTCCACATTTTTCCCCAGTCAACATTTGGACACTCGCACACTATACAATACAATACAATACAATACTTTGTATAGCCCAAAATCACACAAGGTGTGTTGCGATGGGCTTTAACAGGCCCTGCCTTTTGACAGCAGCCTTGACTCTCTAAGAAAGGGGTCCTCAATCCACTTTCCTGGAGGGCCGCAGTGGCTACAGGGTTTCATTCCAACCAGTTTACTAATTAGAACTCCGTCCTTGATACTTGGTATTTAATCCTATGCCTTCTTAATGCTTTCATTCATCAAAGACATATTTTAGTTAAATTGTAGATCACAGGTCCTCAATTACAGTCCTGTAGGTCCACAGAGGCTTTACATTTTCACTTTAACCAATTTTTTAATTATAATTAGAACTAGGGGGCTTCGCTCCCTGCTCGCTTTGCTCGCCAACCCCCCCCACTATACAGCGTACAGTTAGCTCCGCCCACCCATCTTCTCTGCTTACAATCTAGAGGTCTACACAGTGGACATTTAGCTCCGCCCACCCAACTCCTCTGCTTACATACTGAAGAGTTCTACACAGTAGACAGTTAGCTCCGCCCACCCAGCTCCTCTGCTTACAAACTGGAGTTCTACACAGCAGACAGTTAGCTCCGCCCACCCAATGAATTTGACCAATCTGAATTCCCCTTTTCAAAATCCACCAATCTGTACCGAGTACCCTTTGGGAAACGTGAAGGGGGCGGGGTCAGATGCGGGCGGGTTGGATGGCTGAGTGTCACCATAAAAATAAGGAATGAAGGTATGACGTTCTAGGTGTGTGTATGGTCTCTGTGCTTTTACCGTATTCACGAGTAATAATATTCTTTATTTATTCATCACTCTGTGAGGTAAATGCTGTTTCCTAGTGTACCAGAATGCAAGAGTACGTCTCGTTCTATGCTAAGAGTCAGGCTCTGTCCCTGTCCCATCCAGCGTCCTTCAATGAGCAGCTAGTCTTACATGGCATAGAGTCCTGCCTACACGCACTCTGCTTCCATTAATCAAATGTGGATGTCTTTGGGATGTGGGACATAAGTGGAATACCTGGAGCAACGTCCACCTGGAAACCCACTAGACATCAGTAACCACAGCGTCATTGCGCCACACGATAATGACGCCACTCACCATTTTAAACATTTGAATATTTTTTTTAATATATTTATGTATATATATATATATATATATATTCTTTTTTATTAGACCTTCCTAATAGATGTTTGAAACTTCAGTCATGGCTACCTAAAGACATTAACTGTCTTTTCAGTTAGTCTCTCCCTTTTTCACCTCTAACTTCACACCTTCCTTCCTTATATGGTGAACCACTGCCATCAAACCCCGCCTACATCTCACCCCGCCTCTTCATGTTTCCCACTCTGAGGGGTACTCGTTGCAGATTGGCATTTTTTTGATCTGGGGTGTAAAGAAATATTGAAACACATTTAAATGGATCCCAGCTTGGCATAGCTGAGCATTATGATAGGAACGGGGGCGTGGGTTGCCACAGAAGAGACCGGGTAGTGGATGAAAGTGGCCACCAGCAGTGGGGGCTTTCCAGAGGAGTGCACTTGGGGATGGTGGGCGCCGTTCTTTTCACTGAGGCAGTCCTGGACATTTCTTTAACGCCATAGTGAACAGAGTGAGGTGGGCGTGCGTCGTTTTCACGACTCAACGACGTTCCATCAAACATGGCTTTGAGAAAGTCTCGAACTCTTTTGTTAGTTTGTATTAAATTCACGTTTCCTTTGTAAAGCTCATAGTGAAAGGTGCCGTATCGATAAGAAGTCACTGAGAAATCGCACAAGTGGCTGTGAGCTGGCAGCGTTACCTGCTGTGCCACTCAGTTTAATGAGAGTTTCGATAAAATTGAACCCACCATTGATGTCCGTCTAAGTACATCAGCACTGGCCACATAAAAGTGAGTAATGGAAGGTGCTATATAAGCTCATGCACGTCCAGTCCTTCCTCAGAGCGTTCACACAAAGCACACACTGGAGCCGTCGAGGCAGCAGGATAACGCCATTCATCCTCTTAATAAGATAAGCGCGACTGGAGAATTTGAAGGTGGCTGATAAGACGGGGTGGGCGTCTGCACAGATCTGCTAGCTCGACACAATGTGAAGTTTACCGGACTCCAGGTCAAAAAGCAGTGACTCAGCAGTGCAGACGGGAAACGGCAGACTTTCAGCCAAGCGCAGAGGTGAAGAGCGGCGGCCCAAACGCTGACTCGACACTTTGGCTCCATTTCGAAGGGAGTTGCTCATTCGTGCGGCCTTCATCGCTGTTGAGGTCTCAGCAAGTCACACTCAAATAATTCGAGCTCGAGTGGCCCCTCATTCACATGTCATTTCTTTAAGCCATTTTATTTATTACTAGGCTGCCTATTCAGTCCAACAGAGTGCCATTGTAGCCTGCAATACCCACAGTACGGCAGTCACAAAATGCCCATTGAATGCCCGGTTACACTGTGGTTAAGATTAGGGTTGTAGGGGGTTTATGTGCCTCAGAGGGCATTGTGGGTGTTTTGTGATGTTGTGAGCGTTACTCATATCTATTGTCTGTTGCCGTTAGACTCCACTCAGTCAGGTAGCCATTGGCTCAAAGGAGAAACTGTCCTACGGGGGGCGCTGTTGCACGGTTCCACTCTTGTCTTTCCGATTTACATTCACCCATCGACTCAAAAGAATCTGTTTGGACTACAAGAGGATGGCGGCACAGTGGTAGCAGAATAAGGAGTTAGGATATAACAGGTTGGATAATGGATGGATGGATGGGTTCACATCCCAGGTCCTCCCTTTGTGAGGTTTGTATGTTCTCCCCGTGTCTGCGTGGGTCTCCTCTCACAGTCCAAAAACATGTGGAGTGACATCGCTAAGCTGGCTCCTGATAGTATGTGTGTGTGTGTGGATTCACCCCGTGATGGACTGCTGCCCCGTTCATGGATCGTTCCTGCCTTGCTCCCCCCAAGATGAAGTGGGTTAGAAAACAGATGGAGGGCTGGGCAACGAGAGGGGTCTTAATGTCCATAAGAAGGGCACACACGAGCCCAATGAGAAAATGCAAACTCCACACGAAGGGCACAGCAGGTGGTGATTAAACTGGGGTCCAGCGGCACTAGCAAGGCTGCAGCGCTAACCACTGAGCCATCATGCACACCTGCTCTTCACTTCCACCAGGCCTGACAGGCTCTGTAGGCCAAAAACTCCAAATGAGGGTGTCTTTCCAAATGGAAGGGACGAAAATGAACTTGGAATCAGAATCTATTTTATTTGCCAATGCTTAATGTACAGGAATGTTACTTGATGGCTCTGGAGCCGCTTACAGCAAAACACAACATCATCACATACCAACAGCATAAATAACAGAAGTTAAACAACACACATTATAGACACTGACAGAATAGTGCACTTAGAAATGAGATGTGCACATGACATGCTGTTGAAGTGTCTGTGTGTGTCTGTGTGTGTATTGTGATGGACAGCAGCCATCACAGCAGCACGGGATAATCCATGGTTCATCACCAGGCCGGGACGCCACCATACTTAATGCCCAAGAAAATACTTCAGGTAACTCCCTGCCTTCACCAGCAGGTGGCAAACTCTGAGTGAATCTGCTGATTTTCTGGCAGAGATTGACCAAAGTCCCTTACCTGGCTGGGAGGCCAGCCTCACTGTGGTACAGGGGGAGACGACCTAGTCAGTCCAGCGGCTCACCGCTAGCTGGGTTTAGCAGACGGACACCTGCAGTGCATGCTGGGACCTGTAGTCCTATGGGGCAGCCCTGTTGGGTTCCTTGGGGTCTGCCAGTAGGAACTGCTAGGATTAGTAATCCCTACTTTGTGGGGCTTCCATTTGACCCGAAAGTACATCCGACGGCTTATGCCCAAGCACCAGAAGTACAAGATGAAAGATGCTGCTCAACCTCATCCAGGCCAGTTGGAGTCGGGTGTGGAGGATGGACATGGACATGGACAAAGCCCTCCTGGGAGATGTGGATGAGAAGAAATAAAGAGAAAGGAAGAGAGAGAGAAATATCTTGTTCTTGTGCCACTACTAGAAGGAGGCCTTTCTAAGGGATTTGTTCAATAAACCTTGGCATTTGCACCTGGCATTAGTGTCTGAGGTTTGGGGGAGGGGTTGCTGCAGGGCCCCATAATGTCACAGTACGTGCAAACACAAATATACTGGGGGCCAATTTAGCGTCACCAGTTCACCTAACCGGCATTGCTTTGGACAGTGGAAGGAAACCCACTCAGACAAGGGGAGGGGCTGTCCTGTATTTGCATAAAGCACCGCCCCTTCAGTTGACGTCGGGGGTTTGTTTCCTGCCTTGCGCCCTGTGTTGGCTGGGATTGGCTCCAGCAGACCCCCGTGGCCCTGTAATTAGGATATAGCGGGTTGGATAATGGATGGATGGATTATTATTATTATTATTATTAAGTAAATATAATTAATCAATTTAACTGAGTCTACTAAATATATTGAGTTAATTCTCTTCTCAGTGTTTCATTAATCATTTTTTCTTCTAGTTTTTATTTGAGTATTACAAAACGTTCACAAGTTAGCATTTTGATTTAACTTTAAAGTACATGCATTGCAATCACATTTTTAAGTAGCTGAACTTACTTTAAGAAATGTACTTTATGTTACTTAGAATTTACTTTCATTCACTTACAAACTTTAAGTATAGAAACTGCCTCGTTGAATTTCCTTAAAAAGGCACCAGCAAAAAATGGCCTCGATATCCCATAATTAACAAAATTGGAAACTTATTTTCTGAAAGTTTTGCAAATTTGTTAAAAATCAGAAACTGGACTCTCTTGTCACCGCGGCTCTCCTGCTTGTGCTCCGCCGCTGACTTGAGATGTTTCTCGAACCTGATTGGTGCCCGCCTGTGCAGATAACTGAATTGATTGGCGCACGTGGACCCTCAGGGCACCCTGCATGGCAGGACAGCATTCCGATCTCTTTGTAACTGTGACGTGAGGATATCTGGTGGCTGCGGGAGAGCGGTGGGTGACATTTCTGGCCCAATTTGGACCCTCGGCTGCGGTTGCTTCTCTCTGTTGGAGTTTATGAGTTTCCTCCCAGCCTGACGTACTGCATGACTCGGGCTGCTTTGGTTTGTTAGCTTGAAATATTGCCTAAGAGTGAGTGGGTGAGTGCTGGGGTCTGGGTGGCTGTACCTGGTGATGGACAGGGTGGTCTTATCATACAGACCCCCACCACTGACACTGACAGTGAATATGGAGTCGGATCCCACGTGGCTAATCTGCCGCAATGGTTTACACCCGCCCTGCCCTTTTCAGCTTCACGATGTTGGCCGTGACGCGGCAGTCCGATGTACGATGTGTCCGCGGATGATTATCGTTCAGTATGGAGCAACGGAGCGTCTTAATCACACTTCCAGTCTGGACCGCTTTTCACAAGCCGAGTACCGTGAAGCAAAAATGTTGCAAAATCCCTAATGAATTTACAGGAGAGCCTCTGTGAGGGAGTGAAGCCCTGCATGCCTTTCTGTCTGCTGCCCTCCCTCCAGTCGAGGAGCCGTCACTGGCCACTGACTGAGCCGCTGTGTTTAGGGATGACCGCGTCGGCGCGGGTGGGCACTCACACCGAGGGGCAAAACTCAAGCGAAGAAAAATCTTCTTACAGGAAAGAAGGAACGTTAGGGTGACGGTGACGAGAAAAAGCCGTTCGGCCCAGCAGGCCCGTCCATCTGCTCCCCGGGTCGAGACTCGAAAGTCCATGAAGACCCCTCAAGCCCTTGTTTATACCGTCTAAGAAATATTAGATTATACATAGTATACACACACACACACACACACACACTCTGGGTGTTTCTGTGGTTTTATTAAGTCGCACATGCAGCAGACCCACTGAAAGGCGAAGTAAAAGTCTAATCCAGTAGGGGGCGCTCACTTCAGTTTAGGCCATGGGGGTCGCTTGGAGGACCACCGTGGCTGCAGGTTTTCATTCTAACCTTTTTTCTTAATGACTGACCTGTTTTGGCTGCTAATTAACTTCTTTTGAATTCATTTTAATTTTTTTTTCATTTTATTGATTTTATTGTAATCACACAACATTCCATACAGTTTTTACAAAAATAGGATTGAAAACAAATCAAGCAAGTGAATTCATTTTCATTGCGTTGCTCTTGAAGACTCAGACCCCCTTAATTGTCACTTTTTCCTTAATTAGCAGCCAAACAATAATGAGATACAAAATGAGCCAAAACAACTGGTGTCCGTCACACAATATCTGAAAATAAAGAAAGATGAAGGTGTCAGGAATGTCGATCTGCTCAGATCCATAAAACATTTTAACAGAAAAGAGAGAATCAGCAATTACAGAACTGTCTGCTAATGCAACATGAGAGCAGCGACAAGCCACGGAATTAAAGAACGAGTTTAATTAACGATGAGACTCTGAGCCCAATGAAGCAGCTGGTTGGAGTGAAGGTGGTTGGCATTTGAGGCCCTGACTTAGTTGGTCTTCTGTTGGCTCCCTCACTTCACATTTCATTTCTGTTTGGGTGCCATGTAAGGAAAGAAATGAAGACATTCAGAGGAACAAGTCTTAAAAGAGCAATTCAATTAAAATGAATTCATAAAACGTTAATCAGCAGCACAAACAGGGCACTCATTCAAAAAAAAGGGTCAGAATGAAAACCTGCAGCCACGGTGGTCCTTCAGGACCCCTGAGCTTGAGTATGTCTATACATTAGAGGCTCTGTGGAATATGAGGACGTTTCCTGGGCTCTTAGGACAATCCCATACTAGACGATGAATGTTGAGTTACAGAGGGTCTGTTTGATAGAAGGTCTACAGAATCAGAGGACACCTGGTGGGTCCTTATGACAATCCTATAATAGATAATGGAGGGTGAGTTAGAGGAGGTCTGTTTGATGGAACGTCTATGCAATCTGAGGACATTAGTGGGTCCTACTCACAGCTTATAACAGATAATGAAGGATGAGCTGGAGAAGGCCTGTTTGATAGGAAGTGTATGAAACCCAAGCACGTGTAGTGGGCTCTTTTGAGAATCCCATAATAGATGATGAAAGATAAGCTGGAGAAAGTCTCTATGTTAAGAGATTCTGTGGACTCTGAGGATGATTGCTGGGCTCTTGTGACAATCCCATAATAGATGAGAAGGGATGAGCTGAAGAAGGCCTAACTGATAGAAGTTGTATGGACCTGTAGAGGGCCCTTATGAGCTCTCCATAATAGGCGATGAAAGACGAGTCACAGAAAGTCTACAGCACGGACATTCCATGGAATCTCAGGACAATCCCATAATAGACGATGAAAGATGAACTGGAGAAAGTGTACATGACAGAGAATCAGTGACATCTGAGGACGTTTGCCCAGTGCCTATGACGTACCCAATAGTAGATGATGAGGGATGAAAGTCTATTTGATTAAAAGTCTCTGGCATTTGAGGACATGTGGTGAGTGTGTAGTGGGCCCTTCTGAGAATCCCATAATAAGCTTGACTACGTCTTTACAATGGAAGCTCTGTGGAATATGAGGAGATTTGTTGGGCTCTTAGGACAATCCCATACTATACGATGAGTGATGAGTTACAGAGGGTCTGTATGATAGAAGGTCTACAGAATCAGAGGACACCTGGTGGGTCCTTATGACAATCCTATAATAGATAATGGAGGATGAGTTAGAGGAGGTCTGTTTGATGGAACGTCTATGCAATCTGAGGACATGTAGTGGGTCCTTATGATAATCCTATAATAGATAATGAAGGATGAGCTGGAGAAAGTCTCTATGTCAAGAGGTTCTGTGGACTCTGACGACTTTTGCTGGGCTCTTGTGACAATCCCATAATAGATGAGAAGGGGTGAGCTGAAGAAGGCCTAACTGATAGAAGTTGTATGGATCTGTAGAGGGCCCTTATGAGCTCTCCATGATAGGCGATGAAAGACGAGTCACAGAAAGTCTACAGGACAGACATTCCATGGAATCTCAGGACAATCCCATACTAAATGATGAAGGATGAGCTGGACAAAGTCTACATGACAGAGGATCTGTGTCATCTGAGGACGTTTGCCCAGTGCTTATGACGTACCCAATAACAGATGATGGCAGAGGAAGACTGAAGTCCAAATAAAAGGACGACATGAAAACGAACACCGCGGGCTCACATTGTCAGCTGTGATTTTGTTTTCTTCCATTTTGTTCATAAATGCATAAGGACGAAATCATTCACTAATATAAAGGAAGGCAGTCGGGCAGTCAATTTATTAAATAAACACGCTGAGCGCTCTCACACGCCACCGTCAACAACAACAATCATATTTATCTCTAGAGCACGTTTTCATATAAATGATGAGCTCAAAGTGCTTTACAGGATGAAGAAAGAGAAAAAAGACAAAATATAAAAATAAAATTAGGCAAAACTCATTAGCATAGAATAAAAGTAAAGTCCGATGGGCAAAAAAAAAAAAAAAGAAAAACTCCAAAGGGCTGGAGAAAAAAAAAAAATCTGCAGGGGCCACGAGACCACCCAGACCCCCTAACATCAATGATGTCAGTCAGTCCTCATGGCTTTCAGGCTTCACGTGGAGGAATTAGACGATGATGATGATGGTCATGTGGACCTCTGGCCTTCAATCCATCAATGGTGGGGATACACGGTGCCCTGATCAGGTGGTAGGGGGGCACAGATCACCACTGCAGAAAACCGGAAAAAGAACAGCAGAGAAAGTAAAGGTTAGTGTGGATCGTGGAGATGCGATAGAAATGATAATTAATACACAGAATATCAGGGTTACACTAAAATGAAAGTCATGTCACACTAATAGGTCTTTATCAGTTTGTTTAAAGCGCTCCACCGTATCAGCCTGGCGAGTTTCTATCAGTAAACTCGTATTCCTGACTCGAGGTGCATCACAGCAAATGGCTGCCCGCCTGACCACTTCTTTGAAGTTTAGCTCTCGTATTTCTAAGCAGACCCTCATTTGAAGATCTGAGGTTACGATTTGGAGTGTAAGGTGACAGCAGGACGGCGTGAGATTATTGAAGGCTTTGGAAACCATCAGAAGGATTTTAAATATCAATTCTAAATGGGACTGGTAACCAGTGTAGTGATGCTCTGACTGGCGTGATGTGCTTGGGTTTTCTTTTCCTAGTTAAGATTCTGGCCGCTCCATTCTGCACTCGTTGTAATCGATTGATGTATTTTTTGGGTGGTCCTGAGAGGAGTGTGTTACAGTAATGTAGTTGGCTAAAAACAAAAGCGTGAACTCATTTCTCAGCATTTTGCAAAGTTATAAGAGGTCTGACTTTTGTTATATTTCTTAAGTGAAAAAATGCTGTCCTAGTAATCTGATTAATATGTGATTTAAACTTGTGGCCACAGTCAATAATTACCTCTCGATTCCTTACCTCCGTCTTGACTCTTAGTTTTTTTTTTTTTTTAGTCGGTAACTAAATAACTTCACCCGTCACGGGCACAGCCGCAGAGCACAGATGTAAGGAGACGAAGTACAAGCAAGTAATGACTAACAACGGCACTAACAGAAAGGAAGGAAAAGCCGGCAAGTGTGTGCAAGTGTGTACAGCATGCAAGTAAAAAATGAGGGGGCCAAAGTGGTCCTTCAGAGGGGAAATGTTTATGGTTTCCAGAAACAAAAATGTCCACGGGAAGGTTCTGGAAAGAATTGTTTGTTTATTTACATCCACAACAGGCTCCATAAATAGACAATAACAGGCGTGTGAAACCCCAGTGGGTTCTTGATTTTAAAAGGAGTCTCGCTTTACCAGGGCCGTCTTAACAGCGTCATAGGGGTAAAGAAGTGCACTGGAGCCCCTGTTTGCCAGTGCCCATTGTGCCCATACGTTAAGAGGGCCCTGACTTTATCAGTGCCACAGGCTGCTGGGTCACCTACTAGACATTAAAGATGGCTGTTTAGTCCACATATTTAAAACCTTTTCAAAGCTCAG